>CANTUT010000095.1:1647500-1887500 GCA_947687605.1 Reutealis trisperma | reverse complement strand
TATTGTTACTTACAATGAAGATATGAAAGTAGCAAAAAAGAAAAGAGCGCGCAGAAAATTGAGAGGAAAAAAGTGAGCTAAAAAAAATAAGTTATCTATTACTTATTGGTGGATGGAGGGACATCTTAGGTCAAAAATATTGATTTTTATATTAAATTTGTGGAAATTCTTAACAAAAAGATGAAACCATTTACCGAAATAAAACTATATAGACTAGTAGTGACTTTTTAAATTGCAGGAATAAAGTCATTATTTTTAGTAAATCTTATGGACTAAATAATGTTTTACCCTATTAATAATATTTTTTGATATTTTTAATTTTTAATAGATTAAAAGAAAATTTTACTAAAATTGTTCAGTGTATTTGAATTTTAAACTAACATTAATTATTATTTTCAAGTAATGAGTTTTAATATTATATTAATAAAAATTATCTTTAGAGCCGTGTGCGTCTTTACTACATGTCAAACTTAAAATAAAATTTAAAAAATTAAATATATCTTATAAAAAATATTCATCCCTCCAAATAGCTTATTAGGAGCAAACTAATAAAAATAACCTTATATGTATGGCTTTTTACTATAATATGAGAGTTTAAAAAAATAATTACCTATATATGTTATTTTTAAAAAAATTTACTCATATATGCCAGTTTTTAAAAGTTGACTAATAATCTGGAAGTCATACTTCCGGTTTTATTAGAAAAAATTTTAACTTTTTTATTTTTTTTTATTTTTTAATTACACGTTGACCGAAAATTTTTTTTAAACAAATCCGGAAGTTACACCTCTAGATTTGTTCAAATTGATGGTTATATATTATATATAATATATTAATGAAATTTAATTAAACATATTATTACATATTATATATAATATATAAATATATTATATATGTATTACATATATAATATATTTAATTAATATATTCTAATTTAATTTATATAATATTAGGCTGTTTCATTTAAATATTGTAAATAAAATTTTGATTAAATCCCATATTAATAAATCCAAAGTTATACTTCCGGATTTGTGAAAGTGATGGGGCAATGAATTTAAAAAAAAAAAAAAGTGATGGGAATATTTATTATTATATAATATTTCTCAAAATATTAAATTAAAAATGTATAATATAATATAATTAATGTTTTATTTAAATATTATATTTAATATGATTAATAAATTTTGAGAAATATTATTTTATTTAATCAAACAAATATTATATAAAATGTACAATTGGTTAAAATTTATTATATTATGTTATTTTGATAATATTATTTCATGTCAATAACATTTAATTGTATTGAAACATTTAAGTATATTTATATTATAAAATATAAAGTAATTATAGTCAAAATAATATAATATAATATAAATTAGAATATATTAATTAAATATATTATTTATGTAATATATAATATATTTCATTAATTTAATTAAAGTATATTGGATTTAATTAATTGGGTCAATTATATTTAAAAAATATACAATATAATATTATTACATTCTCTTAACTAAAAAAATTAGAATAAAATTTTAAACAATTGTACACTTTATATAATATTTGTTTGATTAAATAAAATAATATTTCTCAAAATTTATTAATCACACATTAAATAAAATATTTAAATAAAATATTAATTACATTATATTATATATTTTTAATTTAATATTTTGAGAAATATTATATAATAATAAACATTGTTTCATCACTTTTTTTTTTAAACTCATTGCCCTATCACTTTCACAAATCCAAAAGTATAACTTTGAATTGATTAATATGGGGTTTAATTAAAATTTTATTTATAATATTTAAATAAAATAGTATAATATAATATAAAGTAAATTAGAATATATTAATTAAATATATTATATATGTAATACATATATAATATATTTCATTAAAATAAATTTATGATACATATATATGTAACACATATATAATATATAGTATATGTAATACATATATATTATATTTAATTAAATTTCATTAATATATTATATATAATATATAATGATCAATTTGAACAAATCCGAAGTTACAATTTCGGATTTGTTTAAAAAGCTTTTTTGGTTGACATGTAGTTAAAAGGTGCAAAAGATAAATTCTTTTTTTAATAAAATCAGAAGTATGACTTTAGGATTATTGGTCAACTTTTAAAAGTAATATATATAAGTAAATTTTTTTAAAAGTAATATATATAGGTAATTATTTTTTTAAACTCTCATATTATAGTAAAAAGCTCTAATATGTGATATTAATTTATTATTATATTAAAAGATGATGATAAAGTTGGGATGCGATTATATTCAAAATTGATGAATACACATTACACAAATTGGTTAATTGTCCCCCCAAACAATAGAAAATAAAATAAGAGCAAGTCCTTCGATGAATTTATTTTGACAATCTTCTTCTTTGTTTGTTATTAATTACTTACATATATATCGCTTTATATACGCTTGGGATGTGAATTATAATGGTGCAGTGAAACAGTGGTTGATGTCATTAGAAAAAAAAAAAAAAAAAAAAAAAGGGTAGTTGTGAATAATTATATTCTATGATATTTTATCTTTCACCATCAACAGCATCCTAAACAAATAAATAAATTAAGTTTGATAATTAATTAATTAACTAATTAGTATGCTAATTAATATAAGCAACTGAATGTGGTGTATAAGTGGGTAGCATGTCCCTCTTTTGTAGGTAATAAAGTACTAATATATCCCATATATCTAAGATATTGCGGCAATTATGTTTGTCAAATGGTTACTCATAAATCATTAATTTTATATATATTTATATATAAACCTAATGCTACAAATAGCAAGTCTTACACCACTGAGACCGTCAGGCCAAAACCATCAGCAGCTAGCAAACTCAAGACATCATGGGCAAACCAATTTGCGCCTTGTTGTAATGATCATCCAAGGCAACAAGTATCTCACTCCCATTGAATGAACTCGTTTAGCTTACAAGGGGAGATCACCCTCGCATCTCCTTCCAAACTTCTTATATGCACAATCCTTAATACCTCTAAAAGATAGGATTTAGATCATATCAGTATCTGACTTCACACTTGACAATCAATTATGTAAATACATTATTCTATTGTCTAACTATGGTATATGATGTGATAAATATCCTCTCAATCAAATGTGGCTAGATCGCTCATTCATTATATTTTCTAAAACGAAAAAGCAATTTTAATACAAGTCTCTCCTCCCTTCTTAAAGGAGGAGAATAGCCATTTAGAGTCATAATCAAACATTGAAGTTAATAGGAAAAGTAGTGGTAATAACTCTATAAACCCACTCAATTCTCTTAATTAAGTCTTAACTTCATAATATGCAATCATTGATTTAAGCATCAAATGGTACGTGTTAGATCATAGGCTTGGCCTTCTAATGCTTATTTTCTCTATATTTTCTTTCATATAGACCCAACAATATAGTAACTCATATCCTACTTGCTCAAATCTAATATCTTCTTCAAGTTTCGACTAAAAGATAACTTCAAAGTTCAAGACTTAACAAGAAAAACCCCATTATATATATTATTTACTTGTAGTACAAAAGATAAAAATCTAATAGTTTTATCAATAGATAATTCAATAATTGAGTACTACTCATATTAATGTCAAAATATTTAAGATTGTGTTTAGTATACTGTAATATAATGTAATCAAATAAATTTCTAATATAAATTTATATTAGAAATTTATTTGATTATATTACATTACGTCCTATCAAACATATCTTCAGAGTTTAAATATTATTTGTACTCACATCTAAATATGGTAAACTTACTGATTTAGCTAGATTTTCATCGGTCATTGTAGGTGTATATATATATATATATATATATATATATATAATTTGGATGAAGTTTTTTATTTTAGGTCATTAAGGTCGAATAAATTTAGATTTGATTCAATTATTAAATGGAATTTACATTTTAGTCTAAAATCTTAATATTTCAAATGCTCTTTTTTATCTAATTATTTTAAATCTACTATCTCTATTTTCAACTTAAAAGTCTATTTTACTCCTTTTTTTTTTTTTTTTTAAATCTCACGGGCAAACAGCCAAACACGGTAAAGAAATAAATAATTTTTATAGCTTTGCCATTAAATTTTCACTTTTCACCTTACTGAATAATTTATTTTTTTTATTATTGTAAGTATATATTATACGGGGCTTTTGTGTAATATTATACAAAATTTATTATTTAGATATAATTTTAAAAAATAACCATACTAAAATTAGAGATTAAAAAAAATATTTCGATTTATGATTTAATTCAAAAGCAAGTTTGACATTGTAATTCCAAAAAATTAATTTAAAAAAAAAAAGATAAGAAATAATTTTATTGGGTGAATGGTAAATAATTACTTGCTACCTTATTCTTGTGAATTTTATCTGGAATCAATTTTTAAGTCCATAAAGTGAAGTGATAAATAATTATTATTTGAAAAAAAAAAGTTTTTTTTTTAATTTTGAGAATAATTTTTTTTAATAGTAGTAACAAATTGAGCCTTAAAATAACTCAACCTATCAATGAGTCAAGGGAAGTTACTAAATGGCTAATGCAGAATCTAGGTATAGTTTGATATATTTTTTGGAAAGTGTATTGAAAAGTAAATTTCTTAAAAAGTTATTTCCTAATAAATAAATTTCATAATAAATAATTGTATATTTGATTTGCATATAACTTTCTAAAAAGTATATTTTTTTATTTGTCTTAATAATAAAAAAAATAATAATATATTACTCCATTTATTTAATTCTATTTTGATGAAAAATAGTTTGTCAGTTTATATATATTTGTTTCAATTAAGAAAATACAATTTTCTTAACTCTCTTTCAAAAAGTATACTTATCTCAAACTCGTGAAATAAATATTTTATTTCTTGAGAACTTTTTTTAATAATGACTATCAAATAAGCAAAAAATTTTCATTTCCCATAAAATTTTACTTTTTTAATTTACTTACCTCATACCAAATAATACCTAAAAAAAAAAAAAACAGCTTAACACATTGTAACTTCACATAATTAACCAAAAATTGTGTGTAATATAAAACTAAAAAAAATAATTAATCACATATTATATGCAATATCAAACTAAAAAAATAATTTATCAAAGATTATACGTAATATCAAGCTAAAAATAATAATAAATTTACGTATAGCATAAAAGATATAATTAGCTGTATATAATAATTGTAATATTATTATATAGCTTTGAATTATTATATTTTTCAAATTTAATTTCAAACATAAATAGTTATCTAAATGATAAATTTAAAAACTAAAATTTTAAGTTCATTGTATTCTCAAAATAAGCTATTTATAAATTTATAGATTTCAAATATGAGATTTTAAATCTAAATTTGAAATCCAAATCCGTACATCCAAATATATATTTAGTGAATTTGGATCAGATTGAATACTTTGAATCTTATGAATCAAATTATGTATAAAGTTTATTTTGAAAAAGATTTTAAATCAAATTTAAATGAATTTTAAGAGAAATGATAAAATTTATTTATTTTATTAAAATTTTAAGAATAATTTTGAAATTTTTAAAAAATCATTTTTAATTATACGAATTAACCTTCAATGAATTTGAACACTTCTAATTCGAGTAACTTCAAATGAATTACAAATCAAGTGTTTAACCTGCCATACTCGACTCAGATTTGCAAATTGGTTCAAAATTGCCAATATCGACCAAATTAAAAACTCATAACTAAAAACTCATAACTTATATTTCTGGTGCTACTAAATATTCGTCACAGTATTTGTATCAGTATTTTTTTTAAATTCTTATAAATTATTTTTTTAAATTACTGAAAAAATATGTTACTTGAACATTTAACATATTTTTTAAAATTTTATGAGCTTATAAAATAAAAAAAAAATTGATATTAGAATAACTTATATCATAGAAATTAAATTTTTATTTGCTTTATTTGAAAAATAAATAATTAAAAGTAAAGAAATTAAAATTTACCTATAAGATAAAAGATTAAAATTAACTTTTTAAGAAAATATTAATTACAGTTGAACTTACAATACACATTAAATGCTCTAAAATAAAAATAAGATAGTGAAAATATGACCAACTCTAAACTTTAGGAAAAAAAAATGAAACACATTTCTAATAGCTTACATAAGCCTTACATCATATATATATATATATATATATATATATATAACGTGGTATTGCATCATATATAAAATTACCAATACTAAATTCTTAGATACGTTTAGTAAATTATAATGCAATATAATATAATTAAATATAATTTACATAATATTTACATAAAAATATATTTATTATATTATATTATATTACATTACAGTTTATCAAATATAATTTTATTATAATTTTTTTATCAGAGATATCGTATAATTAAAAAAAAAAGTGACTTGCATTTCTATTGTATGTTAAATATATTTCATGACATGAGCTAATAATAGGTGGATTTAACACAAAGTTGAAAATGCTCTCCCAAATATTAATTGTTGAAAGCTTTAATATTGAGTTTGGTGCTATATATATATTTATATATGTAGCACCAATAAAAAAAATTTAAAATTTTGACTTTAATATAAATGTATTAGGTCAATCTATTTATGTATGATAGAACAAATATTAATTAATATTTATTACAATAAAAAAAATTTAATACAATATAAGAGAAAAGATTTTTTATATACATTTTCTTCATCCTTCATTATAATAAAAAAATTTCACTAATACATACAATGAAAATTATAAAAAAAAATTCTGTAATTCATATTATTTCGATCAATCTGACTTAATATAATAATAATAATAATAATAATAATAATAACTTTTAATAAATAATAAGTATTACTCTTAACATTATGAAAAAAGTGGCTATTAAGAAAGTAAGTTTTGTTCATAAATAAGTGGTCATAAAAAATATGTAGTAAAAATAGCTAATTTACTCTTATATTTTCTAAATATGAGAGATGTTGTATAAATTTATATTGTAATTAATAAGGGTCTTTTTGATAATTTATGATAAAGTTATTATTATTTTAAAAATAGTGATTTTTAGTTGTTGGCCATTTTTTTCAGAATGCAGGAAGTAATAAATGAAATTACGTAATAATTGATTACTACCTTCTTTGAAGGTCATCTAAATGTAGAAGAAAAAAAAGAGAGCAAACCCATAAACAATACTAATTTTTTTTATTAAATTCTCAAAAATTATAAATTAATAATAAAGGTTTGTGTTGTTTTTCATTATTGTAGAAAACTTTTAGGTTGTTAATTAATTTGATGGGTGATGGTCCAGCAATATTATAAATGGGGACCAATAGCTACTTTTTCATCTTCTTTGCACCTCTTTTGTTTTCCTCTTTAATTCCTGTTCATGGCCACTTGCCATGTGAGAGAGAGGGAGAGGACACTAAAAAGAAAGCAAAGGTTCTCTGCTCTGATCTTTTTACTACAAAAAAGGTAGACTTCTGTAAATACCCCACGCCCTTTTATTGGTTTTGTGACTTTTCTCACAGTCCTTATTGCTGCGTCTTTTGTTATTTTTCAGATTTTAGAGTGTGCACAAATTCCAAAGTATAATAAATCTCATCAACAGGGTATTACACTATCCTTTTCAAAATACTACTATTCATTATCTAAAATTTCAGCGTACATATTAAATAAAATTATTAAATTATCATACTTTAAAAATAAAAAATAAAAATATTTTTATTTTAATGTAAAAAATAAAATTAATTAATATAAGTATTTAATAGAGAAATAAAAAGAGATTAAAGTTAAAAAATTAAATTTCTTATTAAATTGTAAAATGACAAACATTTAAAAAAAATTTATAAAATAACAAATATTTTAAAATGGATGGAGCATATAATATAACATTTCAGTATTATACATAATGCATCACATAATATATAGTTATAAATTTAGCCATCGTAATTAAAACATATAAATTTCAACTATCAAATTATAAATATAATTCATTTGGAAACAAAAAAAATTATAAATATAATTCAAATTCAATATGAATAAAAGTTGAGTATAAATTTTCTCGAGTGGTCGAGATATCAACTTTGATTTTACTGCTACCATAAAGCATAATTGGCTATTAAAATATTATTTAGTTGATTATATATATATACATATATATATTGTTAGGAGTTGAAATATGTGAAATCTTTCGTTAAAAAAAGATTGGAGTAAGGAAACATGTAACTGGAAATAATCTATAAATCTAATTCTTTTAGGTTTTGAGTTAGAGTTCAAGAGTGTGTTTCTCAGCAAGATAGCCTATTTAGAGTTTTCCTAAATTAAGCAGACTCATTGACCCCAAATATATAAAAATATTTCAATATTATCCTTTTGAAAATTTGAAAAATTAATTGTAATATATATATATATATATATATATATATATATATGCATGGCTAGGGCCTAGGGTCCAGGAGTCACGAAAGGTAGAGGCTGGACCAAGCAGACTAACTTCTAATGACCAAATCTTGCATTGCAGACTCTGATTGATATCTCTGAATTTGCTCTGATTCAGTTTGTCTTCTCGACCTTAATAATAAGGGGGGGAGAGAGAGAGAGAGAGAGAGAGAGAGAGAGGGAGAGAAAGAGAGCTCCTTCTTCAAACATCCAGATTCCATATGCTTTGTGTCTGAATATTTTTGTGGGTTTGCTTTGCTTTTCTCACTTCGACAGTTCAACTTTAAGCTTCGACTTTTTTATGGGAATTTTTTGCTTTTTCTTTCTTCAACTTTAATTATATATAAATATAAAGTAAAAAACTAAAAAATAATAATAAGATGTCAAAAATAATATATGAGAGCTCCTTCTTTTTATTTTTTATTTTTATGAAAATAAATGAAATTTATTAAGATGAAGAGGCTAGATCCAACATAACAGACTCCCTTATGATTGAGGGAATCCCAAATGATATGTAGGGACTAACATATGAAGGTGCCTCTTTCGTTAACAAATAAGCAAATATATTCGCTTATTTTTGTACAAATTGAATAAACGCATTTGCTTTCTCTCTCCTTACACACACACATGTCTCTTTACAAATTGAATAGACACATTTGCACACACACACATATATTAGAGAAGTCCATTCAATGTATTTGAGTTACCATTCCAATGCTTAAATTAGCGAAAACGATAATCAAAAGAACTAAAATATTTAAAGAGAGAAAAAATTGCGTTACATTAATAATGGAGATAAATAGACTATTTATAAAAATGCTAACTAATATGAACCCTCATTAAAGTGACATACCGCTTCTGTCTAGTGATGAGAGTGGACGTCTCTACTTGGATGATATAAATGTGATCATTTTAGATAAGTGTGTAAGAGCATCCCTAACAAGCTCTTAAATTAGACTCCTCCTCTATTATAGGAAATATAACAAAAAATTGAGTCTCCAATAGACTCTCCATCCATACTACTTGCTTAAAATTTTTTAAGAATCATAATCTCTCTCCTTAAATTTAAGGAGAGAAAATAGCTCTTAAAAATATTTTATCATTTCTCTCTCTTTATTTTTTTCTCTCGTTTTTCTTTATTTTTTCTTTCATTTTCTTCCCCTTGAGCAAAAAAAATTAATTATTCTTAAATTACTATATTATTATTAAAATATTATTTTATAATATTATAAATTAAATTATTCTTATTTAGTAGGAAAATTTTATGTAAATTAGAAAAAATTATAGTTTAATGATAATAATAATAGCTTATTATAATATTTTAAATCAAATTATTTTTTTTGGTAGTAGAAATTTTATATAGAGTAAAAGAAATGATATTTGCAATAATAATAATAATAATTTGTTATAATATTATTAAAAAGATTATATTTTTTTAGCCTCAAAAATTTTATGTAGAGTAAAAAAAAATGAAATTATAAAGTTATGTATAAAGAAATTGAAATTGAATATTTATTAATAAAAAATGAAATAGAGAGTAAAATAGAGAATATTGTTAGAGTATGCGCATTTTTTGAAACAAGTTAAGATAAAAAATTGAATTGTTTATAATATAATAGGTAGTAAAATAGAGAGTATTGTTGGAGATACTTTAACAATATATATATTAAATTTAATTTTGAATAAAATTCAAACTCGATATCATATAATTTTGAAAATGGAATTAATGGGATATATTATATTTAATAATGTGCTAATTAATGCTACTTGCAAGAGAGGTGTTTATTATATATGGCAGATGTAATAGTAAATATTGCCAGCAATTGAGAGAAAGTAGAAGATCTTATTTTGCAAGAGGATGGATTAGATTAGCGATCGAAACTATAATGCGTTATTTAATTACGGAAAACATTCTCTAATTTTTTATTTTTCTTTTTTATTTTTCAATTTTCTATATATTCATATTTTAAAATTAAAATTTAAAAAATAAGAAAATATATTAAGATTCATTTCTATTTAAAACTTTCTCCATTCTTCCATTTTCATTTTTATTGTCAAGATTTATTTATTTTTATTAAATATATAATAATTGTTTCTCATAACTATTTATTTTAAACGAAAGTGAAAAATATTATAAAGTAATTTTCTATAATATAATGTAATTTTGGGAAATTTTAAAAATTATTTTTAAAGTTTCTATTTAGAAAATTTTGATACAAAATACCAAATGCCAAATTTCCATTTTCTTGATATAATTTTCTGAAAAACAGGTTTTATTTTCGACAACTAAACAAGATTTAAGTTTTTTTTTAACTGAAAGTTAACATCAGTTAATTAATTAATTATTTTCATCAATTTTAATTACTAATTAAATTCATCGATTTTCTTATTACTTTTTTTTTAAAAAAAAAGCATCGATTATCTTTTGTCATTAATAAACCAAATTTATTTTTTTATATATATTAATAATTTAAATATAAATTTTGTCAACATCAAAATCTTTATTAATGGTCATTATATATAAAACTTCACCTTTTAATATATCTATTACTATTGTTGTAAAGTAGTAAACATAGAAATATATATTTTCATATTATATTGCAAAATTTTATATCAATCATGTAGTTTAGAATGAGCAAACCCTTTATTCAATTTAAAACTGAACTAAACTGAAAATCAAACTTACATTTTTTCTAAACAAATCCGACGTTAGCATAAAAATTAATCTAAATTGAGCCAAAAAAGTTCGGGTCGATTGGTCAGTGACGTGGAGGCTATTTCAAAGAGATTCTTGAGCCGTTTGAACAAGCAGCAGTTCAAGTATAAAAAATACTAGTTCGGGCCAGCTGTGATTTGGAACCTTATAAATATGTGATTCAAAAGAAAACGGGCTACCGGCTCAAAGTCATAGCCTTTGGCGATGAGCGGCGTCATTTTTCGGCCAAATTCCTTCGTTTGGACTCTTAAAATGACAGTTAATCCATTTATGAAAACTTTTTATTTATGTCATAACTTTTGATATTTAATTCTGTTTTCGGCGCCGTTTGTAGCGTTCATCTTGTTTAGTTTCCTATTTTTATTTATGGTAACATTGTAATCTCGCAATTTATGACAGTTTTGTACCTAGGGTTTCGGGCCCCCTATTTAGACTCTTGTTTCGGCCTGTTTGAGAAATGAATAATTCAGTCATATTTTGAAAACCCTAAAATTGGATTTATCCTTTTGCTTACGCTGCGTCAGTCAGTTTGATATATATGTGTGTGTGTGTTAAAATTAATATTGCATATATAAAATTTCAGTTGATTCAGTTTGAATTGAAATTTTTTGACGGAAATTGAATCAAACTAAAATTTAGTTCGGTTTGATAATATAAAAATCAAACTGAACCAAACTAAAATTTAGTTCGTTTTTGGTTCAATTATGCTTCCCCCTATTATTTACTTATTACTATAGTAGAATTCTTAAAATAGGTTAGAAGATGTTGCATCTAAGAGTTCATTTGTATTGTCAATTATTTGAAATAATTTAAAATTTAAAATTTCACATCGTGTTTATTTTTTTATAATTTTTATAAATATAGAACTCAAATATGAATCAATGATAATTTTAAATGATTACCTATAGAAACGGATATGGATTTTGGGTCTCAAGATTCAAAGCATATATTAATTAGTTAACAAACTGATTTTGACAAGCAATAATGCGTCGAAATGCATCATTCATAAAGGTAATTTTTTCTTTTTTGTGGGGACAAATATAAAGCTACTAATTAAAAGATTGAAATCATCAAATTCCTAACTTCTAATAAGCCATGAAAGGTAACATGAATATATATTAATGATCTATAAATATATAATGGACTAATATATTTTGATTCAATAATGTTTAAGTTATTTTTAAAATTATAAAATTTCAAATTTAAATATTAAAATATTTAGATTTCATTTGTTTTACGATATCTTTTTACATTTTGTGAAATTTGAAGAGCTTTAGAAAAATTAATTAATAAAAAATATATTTATAGTCAATAGAAAATGAAATAATTTTTAAGAAAAATGATTTTTTCTTTTCATTAATTTTTGAATTTTGACAAATTCATTATAATAAGAGAAAAATATATATTAAATAAATACTTATTAATGCACCTGGCGACTAATGACTATCAGTAACTACTAATTACTACCATCAATCATTTTTCATTCTCGGTTATCACAATTTATTATTTTTATGTTTCTTTTTCCTCATATTTAATAATAAAATTTAAAAATATAAAATTTTTATAAGTTTAAATTTTTTTTAAAAATTTTTAAGTTTAAATATATTTATAATTTTATAAATTGAAATTTTTAATATTATAATTAAACAATAAAATATTAATTTTAGAGATAAATTATTTTTCAAGAAACAAACATACCTTTGAAATCAAATTTATATATATATTTGTATAATTGGTTGAAAAGATTAGGGTTCAATGAACCTTTGGTGTCCCAAAATGGATCAATCAAAATGATGATTCCCACGTCCCATGTTTGGACCAAACAAGAAGAGGAGAAATAGTGCTCTGCAAGAGAAAAAGGCATAAAGGCAAGAAAAAGATTTAAAAAAATAAAAAAGAAAAGGAAGGGAAGAAGATGAAGAAGAAGGGCAGTAGTGATCACTGGTTATCAGACCAGAGATATGGCACAGTGCCTTACAAATAAGCATGTAATAATTAATAATGATGCTTATTTTATCTTTCTGATAACACAAAATTTCCTGCACAGCTATAAAGCTTTATTTTCATTTGTTTGGATAACGTTCATAATGACATAGAAATAGCAAGAACTATTCATATTCTGAATATCTTATTTATTATAGCTACTCAAGTGTAATTTAGTTTGTTTGTTAGCTTCTTCTCCTTCTTTTTTTATATGCGAAAATATTTATGAATCTGAATTTCTTTATTTATCCAATATTGATAAAATTAATGTTTTTAAGGGAATTGAGTTTCTAAATTCAGACTTCTCAAAGTAATTTTTTTTTTTTTTTTTAAAATGAGATATTCATTATGATTTAAGAGTAATGAATGAACTTTTTGTTAAATAACATTATTGTGTCGTAATCACCATCAATTCTTTCAATAAAAGAATACCGAACTTCCCATGAATGTAGGCAGATTGTTAAACTATATAAATCTTATCTCTTATATGATTGATTTTACTTTTTATTTTTATTTTTTTTATAAATTAAAATAACTAATCTCAGTAACTATAACATGTTTAGTTTAATAGTATTTGAATCATTTTTAGAATTATGAAATTGTAAGTTCGAACATCTATATATTGGAGCCAAATTTATTAATAAAAAACATAACCTAACAATATATAGTGTATATATTAGTCATTAACCTAAGTTCAAATTCCCTCTCTAATTCTCAAAACCAAAATTCCTAAAGGGAGATAGAAAGTTGCACTTCCTTAATTAAATATATACCAAATCAACTATTTCACCTTAATTTTTAACTAACTTTAACTATATGGTGAAATATTATTGTATATTGTAAGATATAAATTAGATAAAAACTAATTATATTTCTCTATAAAATATTTGAGTTATAAATTTGAAGAACTCAATTCTTCAAAAAAAAAAAAAAAAGGAACAGTTCTATGAAAGTGAAAATTTTATACCAAATAAGTTCGATGCAATTCAAATAAGTCCTTCAATTGAATGAAAGATTGAAGATATCTTCAATTACATGAATGAAATATTCATAAAAAATAGAAATATTTTAATTAAATGTTATTAATACTCTAATGTTTTTGTTTGACTTTTTGAGAGAAAAACTTTAATTTGATCTCATCACTTGATTTGGTGTCAAGATTGATCATGCATGAAAATCTAATTGCTGCTATCTTCTTCTTCCTTTTTTTATTTTTTTTTATTTTTTTATTTAGCTGGCCGACATGCATGTGCCTGTCCCTTCACAATAATGCAGATGCTTCCTATTAGCAAAACTTGAAGATAATATATATATATATATATATATATATATTCAGGCCAAGGGGTTTGCTTTACACAATTATATTATTTATCAAGGAAATCTTTAATAGTAATAATAATAATATCCATTGGAGTTTTCAATTACTTTATAAAAAATAAAGGGATATTATAACTTAAATCGTTAACTTCTTCTATTATAAGACAGATACTCTATTATTGTAAACCCAAAAGACTATAATTTCTTATTACTATAAATTTTACTCTGACGAGTTTTACTCCTTTTTTATTTTTGGGCCAATGTGTTACGAGCAATGAATGAGATGGATTATTTGGATTCACATTTCGTCATTGAGATCTAATTACTACAAAATTTACAAATTAGAGTAAATTTGATAAAAGTGAATATGAGATATAACTGCAAAAAAGTCATAAAAATTAGGATAAATTTGATGGTTAGTCCTTTTACTTTTGATTCTTATCAAGAAAACGAAATTGGTTCTGCTAAAAAAAACAAGAAATTGAAAATAGCAATTTTTTTTTTTTTAGGAAATCCAACAAAATTATACACTGAGTTTGGGCTTTGATGAGTGAATATTTTAGGAGGATAAAGGTTTCTTTCGGCAAAAGAATTTGGGCTCGCCTTTCCATTGCTCTCTTGGGCCATACTTGGGTTACAGAGTTTTCAATGTCATCATAAAAAGTACCTTAAAAAAAAAAAATCAAAGTGCATATATAAAAATATAAGTTATTATTATTATTATTATTAATTTTATTCGGTTAAGTCTCTTCTTCCGATAAGTCTAAAAGTTTACTCTACACTCATACAGTCATGAATTACCTTTTATAAGTTGGTTTGATAATCGAATCATGATAAATAAAAAGATAAGTAAATTCTCTTATTAATCTGGATAATTATTAGAGTTATATATTCACAACAAAAATGTTTAAATCTAATATGCATATATCATTTTATTTGAGATGAGCCTAAACAAAGGGATGACTTAAACTATTCAACTATATGACCTTATTTGATATCTTCAAAAAATTAGTTATGAAGAATTTAACTTTCTAGGAAATGCGTAAATTCATTTGAGTTAACTTTCATTATCTTTCTGGAGCAGAGTGTTTAAAAACTAATTAATTAGTAATTAGCTAATACTATTAAGCCAACTCTACTTCACTTGATGTTTTATTTGCTTAAGCAACATATATTATAACATTTATACAAGTTAAACTGTCACTTTTTCCCCTCACTCTCAGTTTCTTTTTCACTTAATCTCTCCTTCTCTTCTTTGTCTCTTTGTTATATCTGCATCTGCTTAGCAAAGACAATAACACTCGTCAATACATTGCCTAAAGACTCCTCTCCAGCCCACCAAATTAGTTCTTCATCTTGGAGCTACCGCCACTTGGGTCAATTGCCACAACAACTACGATTCCACTACTTAGCTGTGTTTCTCCAGTATGTTAGTCCTTCCAAACTAACACTTTCAACTACTATGGAGACCCGCCTAGCCCAACCTGAGGCAGCATTGACATCTGTAACTTCTTTCCGCCGAATTTAGTTACTAGCAAAGCCATGATAGACGTTGCACTAAGTGATTTGCTTGATCTCCCCACCACCATCGATGGGTTTAATCAAGGTATCAACTTGCTTTTGTCAAGAACTACATCTTCTCCTGTGCAAATGCTTCTCTTCTTCAAGGCTTGGCAAAAGGAATCTCAGGCACGGCTGCAATGGGAAGGTACAACATTTCGTTGCAGGCCCAAGTTATATCTACCTTCTCTGCTCCTACCTATTTTTCGCTTTGCCTGTCAGGTTCAAAGAAGCTTCCTGACGTGGCATTTATTGGTACTGATAGACCCTACAGGTGCATTTGGTATATCGTAATGCAATATAATATAATGTAATCAAATATATTTCTAATATAATATTTATACTAAAAATATATTTGATTATATTGTATTATAGTCTACCAAACATACCCAACAATTTCTTGCCCGGAATAAATTTCTCAAGATCATTAATTTATACCCCCTGATTTTTAATCCAGCTGGCGATGCCATTATAATCAATTTGGGTCTCGTTCCATCATCTGATGAGTATTTCATTGGGTTAAGTTTAATAAAAATTGATGTGCTCACCGATCTTTGATACTTGGAAGGCAGAAAGGACCACTCCGATGCTTAACTCAATGAAATTATGATTTATAAGAATTAAAAAGTTTAGAGTGCTTAGAATATGTTATCTGACTTATGGAGAATCCTCTGCCATTAATTAAGTCTACCTGAAGGCGTATGCCTTCCAGAAACAGGCTCATCATAGCTGTGTTGTGTTAAAGAAATTGATTCAAAATTAAAGTTATTGAATAATGAAGTCTTTGAGTTAGTCAAAAGCTGTTGTTAATAGACCTAGTCTTTTGCTTTCATGACATTAATGTTGCTTTTATTTAGGAGATTTGATTTGTTGTGATTAGTTGCCTTATTGTGTCCTTATTTCTCTCATGTTTGTTACTACTCTGGTGTATTTGAAGGACTGTTTCAGTCAATAAAAGAATTAGCTTGATCAACAAATTTTTATTGTTTTCCAACATTCTCTCAAAAATCCAACATGTGGTACTAGAACATTAATGACCCTTTGGCCTGTGAAAGTAATGAAAGTAATCTTGAGTTATTATTTATTTATTTTTTTTGAGAAACCATGAATCCACCAATGGCTTCAATGAATTTTTTGTTGGCTTCTCCTCCTATGTTCTCAGGAGAAAATTATCAGGTATGAGCTGTAAAAATGAAATCCTGCTTACAAGCTCTTGATTTATGGGATTCAATTAAAAATAACAGTGAACCTACTCCATTAGCCCCAAACCCCACTGTAGCCCAAATTTAAAACCATAGTGAGGAAAAAGTCAAGAAATACAAGGCAAAGACTGTTGTAGAGAAGAAAAGAAAAATTATATATATTATATCTTAAGATACAACAGATGAGGACTATATATAACCTGTACATCAAGCTAAATTAGGAAGAAACTAATCACACTAATCTTGGCTACAATCTTGGAATATTACAAAAGAACAAACTTGGTAACTAGAATATTTGATTCCTATAATTATTCTTCAACAACTCACGTCAACACTCCCCCTCAAGTTGGTGCATAGATATCCTCAATGCCCAACTTGTCAAGTGAGTTGTGAAATATTTTGCTAGAGACAGCCTTTGTAAGAATGTCTGCTAGCTGGTCTTCTGACTTCACAAAAGGAAACTGAATTATTTTGTCTTCAAGCTTCTGCTTGATGAAATGCCGATCCACTTCAACATGTTTGGTGCGATCATGTTGAACTGGGTTATGCGCAATTGCAATTGCTGCCTTATTATCACAAAATAGGTTCATTGTATCTTGAGATGAACACCCAATTTCCTTTAATAACCGTTTTAACCAAAGTAACTCACACAATCCTTTAGCCATGCCTCTAAACTCAGCTTCTGCACTAGATAAAGCCACTACCTTTTGTTTTTTACTCCTCCAAGTGACCAGATTGCCTCCCACAAATGTGAAGTAGCCCGATGTAGATTTTCTGTCAGTAGCGTTCCCTGCCCAGTCTGCGTCCGTAAAGCCATCAATACGCAAATGTTGGTTTTTTTTAAACATCAATCCTCTTCCTGGAGAGGACTTCAAGTACTGTAAAATATGAACCACTGCGTTCATATGGTCTTCGTTAGGACAATGCATGAATTGACTCACCAAGCTCACAGCATAAGCAATATCAGGCCGTGTGTGAGATAAGTAGATTAGCTTTCCCACCAGGCGTTGATACCTTTCTTTATTGGTAGGGATCTGATTAGGAAATTCTCCCAAACCATGGTTTTGAACAAGTGGTGTACCAGCTGGTTTACACTCAAGCATTCCTGTTTCAGCTAACAAGTCAAGAACATATTTCCTTTGGGAAAGAAATATGCCCGGTTTTGATCGAGCTACTTCAATTCCTAAAAAATACTTCAATCCCCCAAGATTTTTCATCTCAAATTCAGTTGCTAAATGCTTTTGTAATCTAGAGATTTCTTCCTCATCATTCCCTGTAATTATCATATCATCAACATAGATTATTAGAGCTGTTACCTTCCCTTGTTTGTGCTTCAAGAAGAGAGTATGATCTGAATTGCTTTGTTTGAAACCATATTTTCTCATGGCAAGGCTAAATCTTCCAAAACATGCTCTAGGGGACTATTTTAATCCATATAATGCCTTTTGCAACTTGCAAACTACCTTCTCCTGTGTTGAAGAAACAAAACCAGGTGGGATGTCCATGTACACTTCCTCCTTAAGATCTCCATGAAGAAAAGCATTTTTGACGTCAAATTGGTGTAGTGGCCAATCTAAGTTTGCAGCAAGGGAAATTAATACTCTTACTGTATTTAATTTCGCTACAGGTGAGAAAGTTTCTTGATAATCTATGCCATATATCTGAGTATATCCCTTTGCAACGAGCCTTGCTTTAAATCTTTCAATCGTTCCATCTGCTTTGTGTTTGACGGAGAACACCCATCTACATCCCACAGTTTTCTTTCCCTTGGGCAATTGCTCAAGTACCCAAGTATCATTTTTCTGTAATGCTTTCATCTCTTCCTCTATTGCTTGAATCCATTTGGGGTTATTCATGGCTTCACTCACGGTATTAGGGACAACATCTGCAGATAATTTATAAACCCATGCTTTGAGAGGTTCTGACAATTTTTTGGTTGAGATATGGTTGGCAATTGGGTATTTTGACTTGCTCGTTCCATGATCGGGTGAATAACGGTTTGGTGGTTGCCCGCGGTTATGCCTGAAAGGTAGTTTATAGCCAACAGAAATATTTTTAGGAGAGTTTAGGACTTGTACCTCAGGAATACTCTCAGGAGATTGGTTTGCTTGTGGTACTGTCAAGTCAAGGAAGGGCTGTTCACTTTCAGTTTCCTGTTCACTTTCAGTTTCCGTAGCTTCTCCATTTTGCTCTACTCTTGTTGGTTGTTGTTCAGTTTCTATTTCGACATACTCAGCATTTTCTTCTCTTTGGTCAGTATTTTCTTCTCTTTGGTCTACCAATATTGTCATTGGTTCTCTTGGCTGAATTGGCTGAACATCCACCCCTACACCATCATAACCTGGCCAATTTTCTCAATTCTGCTCTTCATTTATCATCTCCCCCTGAAGAGAGGAGTGGGAAGATTGAGAAGTGAAGAAATTCTCTGATTCAATAAAGGTGACATCCATGGTGGTATAGAGTCACCTTGTTATTGGGTCATAACATCGGTATCCTTTCTTGTGAGCTGCGTAGCCAAGAAAAACACAACGGACGGCACATGGATCCAACTTTGTCCTTTGATTCTTGTGTAAATGAACATATGTAACACAACCAAATTTTTTTGGGGAAAGCATAAGAACTGATGGTAATTTTACATGTTGCGTGAGAACTTGAAGAGGGGTTTTGTACTTCAAGACTCGTGATGGCATTCGGTTCATCAAGTATACAGCAGTCACCACTGCATCTGTCCAGAAATGCTTAGGTACATTAGCAGCAGTCAAGAGAGCTCGAGTAATTTCCAAGATGTGTCTATTCTTGCGCTCTGCAACACCGTTCTGCTGTGGTGTCTGAGAATAAGAAGTTTCATGATGTAAACCATGTACCTGAAAGTATCTGTGAAATTGTGTATTATCATACTCCCCACCATTATCAGATCGAAGAATTTGAAGTTTAGCATAAAACTGTGTTTGAATCATGTTATGAAATGATCGAAATGTTTCAAACACTTCATGTTTATTTTTCAACACATAAAGCCAAGTCATTCGTGTGCAATCATCAACAAAGGTTACAAACCATCTAATCCCAGAGGAAATAGTAATCGGAGCAGGGCCCCAAACGTCAGAATGAACAATTAAAAAAGGAGTATCACATTTATTTAAATTGATCGCATAAGGTACACGATGACTCTTAGCTTGAATACAAGCTTCACACTTAAAATCTGACTCATTAAACTTTGTAAATAAATTAGGAAATAAACATCTCAGATACCGAGATGAGGGATGCCCCAACCTATTATGCCATAACCAAATCTGCCTTTCCTTAACTTTAGCGGAATGTGTAGTATTTGCTCTACCATGACTGAAATCATCCATGTAATACAGCCCCTCCCTTTTAGTACCACGACCAATAATCTCCCTGGTGAGAATATCCTGAAATAGACAAAAGGTAGGATACAGTAAGGCACAACAATTCAATTCCTCAGTCACTTGTCCTACAGATAACAGTTTATTGGAAAGTGATGGAACAAGTAATGTATTTGGTAATGAAAAAGAAGGAGAAAGAGCAACTGTTCCAGCCCCTGTTACTGGATATGTTACTCCATTAGCATTGGCAATGCATGTCCATTTGGGTTGGGTGGTTTCATAGAAGTCACAAGAATCAAATGTCATGTGGTCTATTGCCCTAGAGTCAATGATCCAGTCATCATGGTTCCTTTCTTTCGGGCAAGAAAAACCAAAACCTTTGTTACCTGAATCATCAATTTGTTCATTAGTAGAGATAAAAGATTCCTGCTGTGGTATAAGGGATAATTGAGGTTCTATGCTCATAAGAGCTGCACGGCCAGGATTGTCTCCTCCACTTGCTTCACGTTTTTTCTTTGCCTTGAGTTCATGCCACCAATCTGGATAACCGTGTAATTTAAAGCATGTTTCTTTGGTGTGCTTTGTATTCCCACAATGTGTACAGCCTCCTCCTTCCCCTTGTGATTTTGGTTTTATCCCTGTGTTAGACTTTCCATTTGATGGTACTTGAAAGGATAGTTGAGGTTTCTGTCCTCCTTTTGAAAGCATTGCACCACCAGATATGGTAACTTCATTTTTCATTATCACGGATTGCCTCAAATCCTCTCTTCTGACCTGTGCATAAGCTTGTTCCACTGTCGGGAATGGTTGTATTTGAAGCACATCTGCGCGGATCTTGTCAAGTCGATCATCAAATCCATCTAGGAAGGTATAAACTCTATCCTCCTGTAAAATAGAGTTATATTTTTGTATATCAGTATCACATTCCATAGGATTTGGTCGACGAAAATCAATTTCTCTCCACAGGCCTTGTAGATTGTTGTAGTATGTCTCAAGTGATCCTCCTCCTTGTTTGAGTCTGCTTACTCTTCTTTTGAGATCATATACTTGTGATGTATCAGTGCCATGAAAGTATGTTGTAGCAATATTATCCCAAACAGCCTTAGCCGTTGAGAATCTGATAAAGTTACTGACTAAGCTTGGATCCATAGAATTGATTAACCATCCCTTCACCACTGCATTTTCGGTTCTCCATTTTCTGAATTCAGGATCTGTTTGCAGAGGTTGTGGTAGATCTCCATTTATGTATCCCAATTTGTCTTTGCCTGAGATATACATCTCAACAATTTGGGACCATAATGCATAATTGGTACCATCTAACTTGACTCCAATTTGTGTAGCAAGTTCATGACTTGAGATCTGGTTCTGGGTCTGATTTTGGTTTAGTAATTGCGTCATTCTTGTTGTAAGGTTTGTGAGGGCTAAATTCTCCTCTTCCTGTATTCGCACCCCAGTTGGAGGTGTTTCCATTTTTTTTTTTTCAGAAATTCTATTGCCCTAGAATCTCTGCTCTGATACCATGTTGTAGAGAAGAAAAGAAAAATTATATATATTATATCTTAAGATACAACAGATGAGGACTATATATAACCTGTACATCAAGCTAAATTAGGAAGAAACTAATCACACTAATCTTGGCTACAATCTTGGAATATTACAAAAGAACAAACTTGGTAACTAGAATATTTGATTCCTATAATTATTCTTCAACAACTCACGTCAACAAAGACTTGTCTCTATTCTTCAGTTTCTGAAATAATTTTTACAAAAATCATGGCATGTGATACTGCAAAAAAGATTTGGAATTTGCTCAAAGAAGATTAACAAGGCAATGACCAAACAAGATTGATGTAAATTTTGAATCTTAAAAAAGAATTCAAGAATCAAAGAATGAAAGAGTCTGAAAGCATTAAAGATTATGTTAACAAGCTCATGTCAATTGTTAACAACATTCAATTGCTTGGTGAAGAATTTCTTGAGAAAGGATTACTAAAAAAATTCTTCTTATTCCGCCTAAAAAGTTTGAGTAAAAAATTTCATCACTTGAAGATACTAAAGATCTTTCAAAACTAGTTGTTATTGAACTAGTCAATGCTCTTCAAGTATTGGAGCAAAAAAAAGAGCAATTAGACAAGAAGGAAATAGTGAAGAAGCTTTTATAGCCAAGTCATCATCACCAATAAGAAAAGGAAAATTTCCTCCATATGGTATCTCGAGAAGAAAAATCATGAAGAAAATAAGTGTTGGCATAAAGGTAAACCTTAATGTTTTAAAAGCAAGAAATTTGGGCATGTTCAAAAAGATTGTAGGTTAAAAAAATGAAGTTGAAGCTAAAATAGCAAAAGAAGAGGTGGGATCTCTTTTCTAAAATATTTAGTTAGTGGTGAGAAGTGCATCAAAATTGAAAAGAAGTATCCCGATATAATTAACATTTTTAAAAGTGATGGGAAGTGCATTAATAATAATGAGAAGTGCACCATGATGGTTTGGAGAGAAGTCCTCCAATACAAAATTGAACAATTTTGAATCAAGGGAGAGTGTTAGAGAAATTGATTCAAAATAAAGGCTATTGAATAATGAAGTATTTAAGTTAGTTAAGGGCTGTTGTCAATAGATCTAGTCGCTTGCTTTTATGACAGTAATATTGCTTTTGTTTAGGAGATTTCATTTGTTATGATCTGCTGCCTTATTGTATACTTATTTTTCTCATGTTTGTTATTACTTTGGTGTATTTTTAGGGCTGTTTCAATCAATAAAAGAATTACTTTGGTCACTATATTTTTATTGCTTTTTAACATTTTTTTTTTCCAAAAATCTAACATATTATAGTAGGAGGACTTCCTTTGACAATTCTCCAGTAGGATGATGACTCCTCCTTACTGAGGAATGGTAGAATTGTGATTCTATTTTTCAGGAGGATATATCCTCTGTAGGGCAACGTGTTTCAGGTGACTCTCATTAGAGAGAGCTCCAACTCACTTGTGATGATCTTTCAAGTATGCATCAAAAATGAATGGGAAGGTTGTACCCTTGAATCAGAAACACTTGGCCATTGATAACGAGACTGGTTTTGGTGGGACAAAGATCAGCAACACAGACTTCCATTTACAGGGCTTTCACTAAGGTTTTTGTCAAACAATCCTCTGTTATGAACCTCACCTTAACTGAACCTGTCAAACCATTCAATATCTGTTACCCTGCAAAGGATACTATGATGAAAAGCCTTGTGGGACCGACATTGCCCGGCATTGATCTTGATGCAAAGTGAAAATGTGTATTCGAGGATCTTTGGATCCAATTTCCACGGCAAGGGTGGCAAACGTTTGGTGCTTGGGTTTTATGGATGGTAGGCCCAAGCCAAGAACAATCATCTGCTACAATTTGATTTGAAGTAGTCAAATAGATTGGGATTTACTTTGTAACTTCTCATCAATGGAACCACGGGTGCTAATTTCAAAAAAATTGTTATATCATTAATTCCGGTTCATATTACATTGTGAATTCAGAATCCAAATTCCGGTTCATATTACATTGTGAATTCAGAATCCAAAATACATGCCAACATTTATTTAATAAACATTTATTTACTTTTTCTTTACTTTTCTTTTTTCTTTTTATTTAATTTATAATTTTTCAGAATCATTTAATTTATTATTTATTATCTAAAATAAACATGATTCAATTAAAAATATTTATTTATTCCTATAAACTTATTAGTTTAATTCTTTGCTTATATTAAATTTGACAATTTGACAAAACCAATAGAATTATTAAATATCATTTTATATTTATTTAGGTAAATTATCTAATGTATCAAAAAAAATTCACTTTCTATAAATTTACATAAATTTAATATATATATATATATATATATATATATATATATATATATTAACTATAAAATAATATTGTTAATTTTTTATGATATGAATATGTGTATTATATATAATAAACCTAAAATTCATCTGATACAAATAGCATTAAATGAAACTTGAACTATGTTATTGCTTCTTGTAATGAATATGAGATTTCATTGTAATAAATATCTAAGTACACTGAAAAAACATATATGTTATATGTAATGAACATATAAATCATTGGATGTTGTTTATATCATATAATACTATAAATTTACTACCACTTCTTGCAATGAACATGAGATTTCATTCTAATAAATATCTAATTATAATTAAATAAATATGTGTCTTATATGTAATGATTACATGAGATGAAACTCTAAATATATTACTATTTCTTCCACTAAACATGAGAGTTTATTCCAATGAAACTATAATTATGCTGAAATAAATATGCATATTATGTATAATAATCATCAAAATAATGTAATAATTGTATGTTACTGCTTATTCTAATAAATTAGCAAATTCATTCAAACGAGTATTCAACTTGTTCAATGAACATATATATTATAATGAACCTAAAACTCAACTTATCATTATTATTATTATTTAAAAAAAATTTGATTTCAAAAAATTAGGAAACGGTTGATTTAAAAAAAATTGATTTCAAAAAAAAAAAAAGAAAACACTTAAAAAAAAAACATGCGATTTAAAGTTGGGTTGGAGAGAAAGTGATTTTTCATATGTTTTGCACCTCTAATCCATAATTTAACATGCCACTAAATCCATGATATAATTTGCCAACTTCAACTTCACTATTAATAAATAACCTTAATGTCTCTTTTGGTTACTTGCCATAAAAATTAATGTGAGAATTGAAATAAGGAATGTTAATAATAGTTTAATTATTATTATTTGTATTTGATGCATAATAATTTAAAATTAAAATGTAAATTCATCATAAGTTTGGTATAATGAGTTGAGAATAAAATTTAATAAATTTTGAGAAGATATGAATGTCTTAATATTTTTTTTTTGTTATCTTTTTTTTTTTTTTAATTCCAGTTTATTCTCATCCTTCTATGTAAGAATCAAGAGCTAGTAATAAAATATGATTTATTATCAAATTCTTTTTTTATCATTATAACCTTATCTTTTTATTTAATCAAATATCTAAGAAGAAATTTTTTATTTATTATTTCGCCTCTTTTATTCTTAATAACGATACAATAAGCTTTTTTTTTTTTTCTTTTTTTCAATTGTAAAAGATGTAAAATTTTGTACAAATGAAACGCAGTCATTGACCCCACATGTAATTTTTTTTTTGGATGGTTAGTGTTATATTGCTTCAAACTGTGCAAAAACTTGGTTTCAACTAAATCTCCGACTCTTAAGTCTCGTTTGATATAATAAATTTTAAATTCATTGATTTGTTTAAATTAATGGAATCAGAAATTATAAAATGTGAAACCATTAAATTTTAATACTTGTCATGTTTATTTACAAGAATAAAAGCCTAAGTCTTATAATTGAAATCTATAAGACTTCTGTTTGGATAAATGATTACAATTATATGAATTTTATTTATAAATCTCAAATCTATTTTTAACATCCATTATAAACAAATAGAATTTTAATTTAAAGTAAAGATTAGTTTTAAAATATTAAAATGTTAATATGGATAATTTTAAAATATAAAATTTTTAGTAGAATATATCATTTGCTCAAATCTATGGATTTGACCGAAATCCATTTATACATATATATGGGTTTTCAAAACCTTTAAAAATGAAATATTTGAAGTTTGATGGATTTTAACAAATTCCTGAAATGTAGCTCAATTTTTCAAACCAAACAACAAACTAAAATTATAATTCATAAACTTTATAAAATCTATCATTAAAATCCAACATACTAAACTATCCTCAAGTATTTAAGAGGGTAGGAATAAAAAAGAAACAAAATGGGAGAATAACTATATTTTATTTACTAGTTTAATGACTCCCAAAAATAAAGAAAAAAAAGATATTTGTTATCGTCAAAGTCTCTCTTTACGTCCCTTTTAAATCGAGAAACTAATAAATATCGTTGTATATTATCAAATGTAACTTTTTTATTATCAATAATAAAATTTTAATGATTAATATCTTTCCTTATATTCTAAACACCTAAATATATAAATTATTTATTATTTCTTTTATTTTTTATCATTAAATTAAAAATTATACTTTCTTTTCTTATCATAAAAAAGAGGTAATGGATTTCTTTCACTTGGATTTAGGCCTGGGACAACTTCTTAGATATGCAAAACGAGCGAACAAATATCAAAGTATCAATTCCAGACTTATTAAAGTCTCTTCAATACCTAAATCAGTGATTTGATTCTTAGGATTTCTCCAATAAGAAGATAATCCACCTTAAGCAAGGGGACGATGTTAAAGGGAGGACAAGGCCCCCCAACCCAATTTTTTTTTTTTTTTATAGGTATATTAAAAAAAATTATTAATCCCTTTTAAAAATTAATTCTTGGGCCGCTAGCCTAAATTTTTTTTATATGTAAATACATTAAAAAAATTTTATTAATCCCCTTTAAAAATTAATTTAAATACCCGCAATCCATGTAGCAAATTTAAATAGTACCTGTGTTTTTTGATTGGTCTTTTATTTAAACTAAATAGCCAAGTGTAATTTTACAATTTCTCTTAAACCTAATTTGAAAATTTCAATTCAAGTCTTTTGCCCTTGTCTTTGTACTTATTGTACACAGCACATTCCTTTTTAGCTTATTGCTTTGTCCATATTTTAAGTACTGTTAATTGATTGATTCTTCTCTTTGCCAAGGATTAGTGAACACAAGAAAAGCTATAATTTATCCTTTGATTGATAGATTGATTCGACTCATTTTGTTTCTACTACAACAATTGAACGCTCATTTTTAGCTATGAATGTTGTGAAAACAAAACATTAAAACAAAATGGAAGATGATCATCTTGTAGATTACTTGGTCACATATATAGAGAAGGAAATTGCAAAAACATTTAGTAAATATTTTATTATAGATGAGTTTTATGATATGAAAAAGCAACGTGTTAAGTTTTGTGATTGAAATTGATAGATAGTTTATATTTGTAGTACTTTTATTAAATTAGACTTACTTCCTATTGTATCAATGAATTTTGAACTAATCTCTTGTTATAGTTTTGGATGAAAAGGTTTTAATATTTACTTTTATATATTAATAGTTTATTTTTTACCCCCAATAAAATAATATTGGCTTCATCTTTGACCTTGACAAATATTATAGTGAGAGAAAGAGGTGAGAAGTTATAGAATGAAACTTAGAATAGTGATAGGTGAGAATATTTGTCTTATATTATATGTGCCAGCAAGAAAAAAAGTTAATTGATATACAAGTATTTCCTTTTCATTAATGTGTAGAGAGCTTAGTCAAGATAGGGTGAACAAGTTCCTTATTAAGCTCCAGCTATTGCCTCGCCTGCCTCATGTTAGAGTCGTGCTTTTGCTGTTTATCAAAATTAGAAAATTTGTCTTGTCTTGGTGTGCCTGTGATTGATTTATTCTGAGTTGTGAGTATTGATAATTATGCATTGTGACATGACTAGACATGTTCATGGCCAAAGGATCTCAATTAGCAAAGGAAATTACAAGCCAAATAGGCTAGCTTTTGGAAAATTGAACATTTTTCAAACCTAAATCTAGCTCATGAATAGGTGTAGACATGATTGAGCATGTCGATGACTCTAACTCCTTGTCTAGTGAGGTTGGCTTGGAGTGAGGAATAAAAATCTCATAAAAGGGCTCTATCTAGCAAATAAGTATCTTGGAGAGATACTTTTCAGAAGGATGGCATTACCCTAAATTTATTTTTACATATGTTTATATTATTATTATTATATTTGTTAAATAAAACATATACAATGAATCATTTTATATATAAATTTTATGTAAATTTATAAAACGTAATATATATATATATATATATTATTAAAAAAATAAATGAATATCCATATTCAATTCACTCGTCTTGCATCTAAATTTATCGTGTCCTAATATAAAACAGATACAGTATGACTATAGGTGTATTAAAACATACAATATCCATGGTAATCCTAATTCAAATTGAGCAATATTTTCATATTGGTTTTGTTGTTTGGTTCAAGGCAGATATTACATTCCCATTCCCATCTATAATTTCACAGTAAACCTCCTACTCCCCTAGTCCCTATAGAAATTGGGATAAAATCAAGCCCTTGATTTGATTGGCATTCTTTTTCCTTTATTTTTTTTTTCATTTTGCATTTTATTGGCCCTTTTCAGCATTAGTTTATTTATGGCTTAATGCATGTTTTACCTCATAAACTTGGCACCATTGGTAATTTTGTCTCTGATTTTTAGTTTACCCAATTAAACACTTTAATTTGTAAAATACCTATTAACTCTTTATTTGTTTAGTCAACATATTGAATGCAAAACACATGCAAAATCATGTGTGAGAGCTTCTTATTATATTTCTTAGATATCAAAAAATAAATTTTAGTATAAAATCAAAATAAGCATTTACTATATTATCCTTCCCTTTCTCATATGAGTAGACCATATTCTCTTTCTTCTTTCTCATTGTCTACCCAATGGCAGAGTCAATGTGAAGTGTAATGTAGTTAGTGTTAAGTGTACTGTCTCAGTCTTCATTGCTTGTTCTAGATTCTTCTAAGTTTGGATTTCGAACTTGCGCTACTCCATTAACGACCCTACGCTTGCAGCTATCTACTACTGAGAAGGGACGCTGCTAGAATTTTCATGTTTATTCTAGTAAATATTTGAAGCCCGTTGTTGTTGCTAGGGTTGGCTCTTTGGGTTTCGAAGCATCTACGCTTATTACGAGTAATGCAAACCTTTCATTGGAAGGAATTGAAATTCAAACTTAAAATAGGAGGCAGCAGAGACTGTTACAATGATATAGGAGGTACTGATGATAGTGGAAGTGGTGATAATAGTAGAGGAAAAGGAGGTAGTGGTGATCAGAAGAACGAAGAGGAACGAGGATCATTAGACAATAGTGGTGGTGAGAAGAAAAAGATGGCATTGTCTATGTCACAAAAATTGACTCTTGGTTAAGATGCCCTTGTTGGAAGTAAATCTTTCTTTAGTCTTTACTCTTGTTATTAGATCATAATTAAATCAATTTTTTTTATTTGCTTTGGCTGAAGTTTGATTGAGAACTAAAATTAATCTTCATAGCTTAATTTTAGGCTATTATTAGTTTCTTTAATTGGTCATGTAATTGATCAATTTTGTTTTGCTTTTTATGATCTTGTTGTTGTAAATGGTTCTTGAAGCAACAGCTTTGATTTTGAACCCATAATCTCTGCCCTCCCCATATTTCCCTCAAGTATACCAATTGGTCTAAGAAGTTGTTAGAAAATAGGAAATTTTAGGAAAATGATAGGGCACAATTATTTTTTGATAATAAATAGTTAAAAAGTATTACATATCAGCAAATTTGGCAGACGTGTATTTTACATGCAATTTTATATTCTCCAAAAAGGGGTTAATAAGTTTAATTTTAAAATTCAAAATGTTTAATTAATTAAATTAAAAGGTAATGGGACAACAATAGTGCCAAATTCAATGGGAAAAATATGCAAAAGCCTTTATTTATCTACACATGACTTTTGCATTTATGTTTATTTATCAACAAAATATAGAATTGACTCGTACTAATTTTGAAGATATTGCTTAATTTTTTTATTTATTGTTTTATTTTTTAATTATTTCCTCAATTAATAAAAATATATAATTTAAACTCACTTACGTCTCTTGTATTATGAAATAAGGACTCGAAGGCACATATATTAATCATATAATGGTTTGAAATAATGTCAAATTTAGCTAATCAAAATATTTTTGAGTTTGCTTTTTTTTTTTTTTGCAAACAAGAATATGAAAATAAAGGTTTAAAATAGCAAATTTCAATTCACCTTCCTTTAATTTAAAAATTAAAACTACATATATATATATATATATAAAAGGACAAAAGACAAAGGTCCTTTTCTGGCCAAAAAATACCCAATCATGACTCAGTCTTATTATATATAAAGAAAGACACCTAATCAGAAAAATACGCCTTTAAAAAAAAAATTTAAAAATAAGTTACGCGCAATTGGCCCTTTCTTTCCGTTGACAGCGTAAAGGCACTAATACAAAGTTTAAATTCAACAAATCAAAATACGCTGCTCCCGTTTGACAAGTAAAACGACAAAAAGTTCTCAAAAAATAATTAAAAAAAGTCACTTTCTCTGGTTTCTTTTATCTTCAGGCTCTCTCTCTCTTCAGATTTTCTCATCTACCAAACACCCAGACCCAAGAATCAAAATCCAAGAGAAAGAGGCAGAGAGACAGAAAAATGCCAAATTGGGAACTCAAGAACTGCTGCCGGGATGACCAGGTCGTCTTCCTTGTCACCATCGGTGTTTTTTCCGTTGTTATCCTCGCTGTAAGCTTCTTTGTGTTTTCTCTCTTCTTTTTCTTTTTTATTATTAAAAGATGAAGTTAATAGAGAGATTTACTATGTGATCTTAGTGCTGATAGTTCTACTTAGTTAAATTTTGTTGCTAACCCTTTTTAGGTTTGATTTTGTTGTCACATTTGTTGATTGTAAATGGAGAATTAGAGGTCATTTATATTGAAAACTTGGACAGTTGGTACCATTTACATTGTGGGATTTTTGCAATTTAGAATATGCTTTCAAGGGTTTGAAAAAAAGATGGGAGTAGAGGGTGATCATAGAGGGCTAAAATTATGGCAGATGAGAGTTTAACAGTGGGATCAGATGGAGGATACTGCTAACTAGGCACTTCCCATTTGTCTAATGTTGTTGGATTTAAACAATTAAGATGGCTGTGAGATTAGCTTTTAAGTACGAGTACATGCAAAGTTAATTTGGTTTAGTATATTTATTGTTGTGTATTCTCATTGACTCTAGTTGCATTAAGAATTTGTTTGCATGACTTGTCTTCTGATGTTTAGTTTTGGTTTTCTTATTGTCATAGCTATGGAGGACAATATTAATGACACCATTTAAGCTCATCACTGTATTTTTGCATGAAGTAAGTCATGCAATTGCGTGTATACTCACATGTGGTAAGGTAAGATTAAGAAGTTCTTGCTACCTTCTCATGTATGCTTTCAATTCAGTAACCCACTTGATTGCTAAACCAGCTAAACATTGTAGTTTTAAATCTAATGGAATATATGATTGGCAATTTAAATGAAAGCACATTACTTGTTTTTGTTAGGAACCATTGCTTCCCTCATTTTTTTATTAACTTTTTAAGTGTAGATTTAATGGATTAAAATATGACTAACCCTCATGATGGAATATGATTGAGTTTTCCTAATGTGAACTCACTTTGAGATGTGCCTCAATAGTTCCTGTTCACAGGAAGTTGACATTTAGAGGCACGCAAAGCACCTAGTTTATCTATTTTCTTATTTGTCACTAACAGAGGAGATCTTGAAAATTGAATCCTCAATGTTGTGGAATACTTCACAGGTTCTTCCAGTCATCGTGCAAGGAACAATCTAATGCCAACTTTACTGTTTTGTCAAAAAACCTTAAGTTTTGTACAGGAGTGCCCCTAGTTATGTCCTTTACTGCAGAATCAGACATGATGTTTTTATTATGCCATTTTATGTCTTCATGCATTAATAATTAGATTGCTACTTTACTTCTCTATGTATTATCATTTAATTAAACATGCCTTTTATGCATGTGAGCAATGAATACTCATGCTTGCTCTTGTTGCATGGACTATTTAGTATTTATGTTGTGTTATTGAGTGAAGTAATTAGCTTTTCTGAAGTGTAAGAACTTGACTTTAGTGCTACTGTTTTTTTGAAAAGAATTATTTAATTAGCATTCTTCATCAAATGGATAAGATGACTTCAAATATCAATCTCCTTATGCATTCCATCTTAATTCAACTTTCAGAGTTTCGAACTTTGAAACATAGTTTTTCATGATTGTAGGTAGTTGTAAATAGCATTTAGTTAGTCGTGCTGCCTGGTTTCAAAATTATCACATTGACTTCTGAAAGTTTATTTGTATGTTCTTTGTGGCTTCCAATGTTGATGCTTTTTCAGTAAGCTGATGAATGTAGTTAGCATTTGTTTCAAATTTTCATGATGCTGCTCTACCAACATGCCTGTTCATGTTTAATATTCTCTCAGTATCCTGCACTCAACTGCAGTTATTCTCATATGCTGTAATATGCAGGTGGAAGGGATTCAGGTGCATGCAAATGAAGGTGGAGTGACAAAAACACGTGGTGGTATATTTTGGTTGATCCTGCCTGCTGGATGTAATTCTCTGCCCCTGAAAACTAGACTTTAATCACAGTGTTTGCTGATTTTAATAAATCTGTTGCATTACATGGATATCGGGCAGGGAAAGACAAGGATAAGCTGAATTTGCTATCTGTTTGATGTAAGAGTTAAGTGATAGCATGGAGAGCATTATATGTGTATCTCTGGTGTGCATACCTGCATTTACATAGCCTAATACTATTTTCGTGTGTAATGTGTACCCATTTGCTGGTTCTTCTCATCCCTTTCCTCCTACTGGATGCCTAATTTTTATTTGTTTGCTCTATTTAAACCTAAACACCCTACTCCAATATGTGATTTGGACATGTACGAAGCATGCCAGAGTTATTTTGAAGTTTTCTTGATTTCATCCAGTCTGGTGGAAGCATCCTTTTGGAATTGACATGATTCAAGTTTTTATTTGTTGGAAGTATCCTATAGGAGCCCTGATGAGTTTGACTTTTGTATCCCCATTGCCAAATACCAACAAACTCAATTAACTTAAATGATATCCCTTTCTAGACACATCTATTCTACTTCTTATTGGCATTTATAGTGTACAATTGCCTTTTGCATTCAGACCTTGGTTCATCATTTTGGGGAATGGTTTTGATTCTTGCATCCACAAATCTCATCACTGCAAGAATAGCTGCTGGTTGTTTGGCTGTTGCTTTGTTGGTTGTGCTCTTTATTGCTAAAAATGTAAGTTATGGATGTATGATATTTAGTTCCTACTTCCTACTATATTACTATGATATAACTTTCCGCAGATGTTGTTCCCTGTTGGTCTATTAATATTTATTTGAAAGGGATTTCTCAAGCTTTAAAGTTGTAAAATTTTACTTACTATACATTATTTTCCAACAGTGGACACTTCGAGGTCTTTGCATTGGTGAGTGCTGTTATAATTTTGCACAACTTTTTATTCGTGTTGTCTTCATAGTTTCAATGCTTACATCTTGCATTTACAAATTCAATTCTCAGGATTTATTATTTTTCTTGCTGTTGTTTGGCTATTGCAAGAAAAAACAAAAGTACGGATTCTTCGATATGTCATTCTCTTCATTGGTATATATACTTATTCCATTATATTTCCCATTTTATTTTAAACTTGGTTCTATGCAATAATTTGCCATGACAATTACAAATTTGGCATATGGACTTTTCATTTTTTCTATTTTGGTATCTCAATTTTTTTATTTTTTATTATTATTATTTTTTTTTACAATCAAGTGCTTAAACGAAGCAAATGTATATCAATGTAGTGTTTTGTTCCATCTTATGCTTGCCTGAGTGCTAACTAACGTGCTCACCAAAAAAAGCCACATCAGATTACCACAAAGACAATGACTAAAATGACCTCTCACTCTCCATTTCATTCAGCCCCTCTTTCACAAACTCAAAGGATCGCCACCCAAACATTCAACTACCTAAGGATTGACTTGAGCAAGCCCACAGAAAATTTTCCAAGAAATACCAATGAATCAGACCATTTTTTTTTCATCACTGTTCTCTTCTCTTCTCTGCTATCTCTCTCTCTCTCTCAGTCTGCTCATTTCCCTTTTCTTTGTTCTGCTTTTTCTCTAGCTGCTCCTTTCCTCTCTGTTCTTTTCCTTTTTTTTTTTTTTTTCCTCTTCTCAGACTCTCCCTTGGCCGACCTAATCTATGGCGTCGAGTATGGACCACAAAATTGAAGCGACATCGAGTTGTGCAGTGGGTGAGTGAATGGGTGAGAGTCAGTGAGTGAGTGAGAGAGTCAGTGTGTGTGTGTGTGTGTGAGTTGGTTTGTGATTGATTGAGGGTGAAGGAGAGAGAGTTGAGTCGGTGAGAATGAGGGAGAGAGGGCTGTGATGGTGAGAGTGAAGGAGAGAGAGCTGAACCCATTCATGTCAAGTCCTATCTCTCTCATTTCCCTAAACAAGCTTAAAGCAGGTAAAGCATTCCCACAATCTGCATAAGCAGTGATAAGTACGTTATAAGAGACATCTGGCTGGGGAATTTGATTGCACAGGTGGTGTGCCATGTCAGTGAGTAATTCTTTCGCACAGGCATTAAGGAGAACATTGAAAGATAAGACATTTGGTTCCTGGGTTTGTTTAAAGGCTGGTGGATAGTGATTAGGCTATTGCATTTGAAGGAAAGGTTGATAAAATGGTTGGAAAGATAGGTTGACGAAGGGAATAGAGATTTGAGGTACAGTGTATGAAGGAAAATAAAAACAATACCCTTTATTTTCCTTTGGTCTTTGTCTAAATGATTGAAAGGGAGAGTGAGAGGTCATTTTGGTCTTTGCCTTTGTGCAGATCTGACATGGCTTTTCTTTTGGTGAGAAAGTGGGGCCTGCAATGCATAGTCAACACTCAGACAAGCAAAAAATGGAGCAAAACACCATATTGATATATATTTGCTTCGTTCAAGCACTTGATTGCAATAAAAATTTACCTAAACAGCAAAATTGTAAAAAACGAAAAGACTAGACACCGGACTTATAATTATCCCATAATATGCCTATTAAGGTGGATATAAAATAGGTGTAACTTATATTCAGTCTGTCAATTGCAGGAGTGATGAACAGCTTGTTCTCAGTTTACGGTACTTATATTGTTCATTCTTCTTTTCTACCATTTTTTTTTTGGTCAAATGGTTATCATTCAAGTTACATGTACCAAAATAATTGCAGATATTTATGATGATCTAATATCTCGAAGAGTCCACTCTAGCGATGCTGAGAAGTTTGCAGAACTTTGCCCCTGTCCTTGTACTGGTGTAGGGTGGGGAGTAATTTGGTGAGTTTTAGTTTTGGCTAGAAAATAGATTATTTACTACGATTACTAGAGATAATCTGGATGTTCTACGGAGATGTCTATGGGGAAGTACATGCTTTAATGATTCTGCATTTACTCTCCTTTTTTTTTTTTTTTTTTTTTTCCCTCACACTCAAAAGTTGTTACTATTTACAGGGGAATGATATCATTTATTTTTCTTTGTGCATCCATATATCTTGGACTTGTGATCTTGTCATGAGGTACAATCTGCTTCTGAAAGAATTTGATTTTGCATTTATTTTTTTGGTGCAATAAGAGAGTACTATGGGTCAAACCTAGATTTTCTTTCCACTGGCCAAGTTACCCTTGCTACCTAGGTAGGCCAGGCAGGCATGAATTTAAAAACTGCTTTTTTGTGTTGTATTTAGTGAAGTCCTTTCTGGCATTGTATTTTCCACCTAAGAGGTCATGAAGAAGAGAGGAACAGAAAGAATTCCTTGCAAATGTTGAAATTCACTGAGAATAAATATATGATTTATATGAGGTCATGGAAAAAGTGTTAAAAAATTTTAAATGGTTAAGGAAACAAACTAGAAGGAATCTGAATGCCAATTGGAATTATGGTATCTTGACATGGAATATAAAATTTATTGTGTTTTTGAGTGAGATTGAATTTTGTTTGCTTGGAAAGAAGAATTCAAACAAGGGTTAGATCCTGAAGTATCTTATCTTATGGAATCAAAAGAGTTGGTACTGTTTTAAGGCACTGAGTTTACAGCTATTACTTCTTTAATTTTCTCTGTTCAAAACTATGTATCTATTTAAAATAGTCTATGACAAAGTTATGTCTGAAATTTGAGAAATATTCATGTGTAAATTCGACTGAGTGCTGTCTGTCTGTGAATATGGTGCTTGAATTTTAATCATAGATCTGATCATGATTCATATCTTAACATTCTTTTGCTCTTCCCTTGCCTTTCCAGGTTCAGACACAAGCTCAAATATTTGTTGATATGTTGAAGGGCTTTCTGAGTTGCTTTTCCCCCTTTCTTTGGCTTTTCTTAGCTTCTGAAATAGTCTTTTTTGATTCATCATCAGACATTTAGTTAGTGTGTTTCTGTGTAATTGTATTAGTGGCTTCATTCTTTCGGCCCTTATCAGTTGGGCTAATTTATCAACTTATGATTCGTTTGTACAGAAAACATACATCAATGTGGTTAATTGATTTGAAAGTTACAATTCCTTGAGTAATATATATGCCTTGCATTCTCCTTAAAAACTAGGTTGCCTAAATCATAAATCAGTACCTCAACACTGTTTTCCTTGGAAAATCAAATTTTGCAAAATTTCAATTTGAGTAAATCCTTTTCTATTGGAGTTTATGCTTGGAAGGAAATAGTTTATAGAATTCAATTCTTTTAGCATAAAAGAAATTATTTCGAAATTAATAGAAATCATACTTTTTTTTTTTAAATGTAATTTAATTAAGATTTAATTTATCATTAAATTATGTAAATATATATTATTACAATTTCCTAAAATTTCAATATTATTAGTTATTGTTAAAAAAATATAGGTAATTAAGAAAATAAAATGAATTGAATACATAATAATTTTTATACAAGAACTTAATCCAATTCTATCGATTAAATTGAATTGAATTATTTGAATTATTATCTACATCAAAAAATAAAAAAAAATGTCACTATTGTATCTTGAGTTGTAAAACCCGGGCCGGGCTGGAAAATCTGAGAACTGGACTACTGCCAGTTTGGTTTTTAGAGTATTTAAAAAAATTAAAAATTTAAATTATAAGTATAGAGAATCGAACATAAGACCTCCAATAGACTTTCTAATATACTTTTCACTACACCATATTATGTTTCTATAATTTTTTTTTCTAAATTATATACTCTTACCGTTTCAAAATAATAATCTTTCTGTCCCAAAAATATTGTCCATTATGCATTTTTACAATGTTACAAAGCATTTGCCCACTCGAAAAATAGTGATAGGATTTATCCATTTTATTTTTATTAATTAAAATGTGTGTATTTTCAAAATTAATAATAAAGATAGTAATAAATGAGTTTATACAAAGATATAAATGAAAAAATATAATAAAATTTATGAGTTAACAAGTAATTAATGATATTTTTTTAAACTATATGAGAAAAGAAAGTAGACAACCTTTTTGTGATGAAAGGAGTAGTCGTTTAAGATTTTGATATATAAATTAAAAAAGTCATTTAATTGTCATAATTATAAATTAAAAAGAATATTTTTTTTTATTTTGATGCAAAAAAATAAAAATAATTAATATAAATATTTAATAAAGAGATAAAGAGAGGATAAAGTTAAAAAAAAAAATAAATACTTTTTTGAAATACCAAAATGAAAAATATTTTGAAACAAAATAAAATTTCATAAGTGACAATTATTTTGAAACAGAAAGAGTATTTAATATGACAAATAATTTAATTATTAATTTTCTTCAAATTTGACAAACTATATTTATAAATTTTTTAAAAAATTATATCTATTAAATCCAATATATCTCAAAACTAATAAATTAGTAACATAACAAAATTATATATATTACCAAATAACATAATTCTTATTAAAATAAATATTATTTGATAAATTTATTAATTAATATTTACTAAATTAATTTACTTTATTTAGACATATTTTTATTTATTATAATTTTTAATAAGTAATATTAATCTTAATTTATTGCAAATAATATTTCTATATATTTAATTTAATTATAGTTCCATATCAGTTCAACTTCGGTTAAACTTTAGATTCGTAGCTCTATGCCTTCACTGATTTTAAAACTGATCCGGCTAATCCAAATTCCTATTATCTTATTTCGGAATTGACAGACAAATCATATGATCTGATGGATTTTTGCGGGGTTAGAGCGGTGTGAACTCAACTTACTTTGAGGTAATCGTTTGTTTTTTTGCCAAATTGTTTCTTTTCGTTTGAAGCGTACATTACTAGGAGATTTTAACACATTTCACCGCTCAAACTGGGTGCCCACTGCTTGTTCGACAATATGTCTGTGAGAAAACTTTGGATGCCATTTGCGATTCTGTTTACTTGAAACATTTATGCAAGCCCCATAAAGATTGTTAATAAAGTTTGGGTATATTGTAGATGGAATCTCAAGAGGAAGAAGTGCGTTCTTCTGGCTCTCTTGCCTATATGGAGCTTGCAATCGAACAGGTAATGCATAGATGTTATTATTAGGAAGAAGATTATTCAATTAGACAAAGACACATAATGGTTAAACATAGTACTCATATCTTGATTCTTGATTATCTAATGTTTATTAATAAACTTGAAAGCTTATTTAGGTCTATTTAGGCAGTACATGGATTGGTTATTGTGGTCGTCTATGGCTACTGAAATAGTTTACTATATAATGCCTTGTGGTCTATGGAGTACTTGTTCCTCTTTAATATACTATTTGTTTGTTATATTGCAGGCAAAAAATGCCTTGGACAGTCTTGAAGTGCCAGTGGGGTAAGCCCTTTTTTGTTATGCTACTTTGTAATTTTTCAGGGTCCTGGACAAGTTTGTATATATTATTATTTTGTATAATAGTTAACATATGGTCATATGTCAAAAGCAGTTTGCATAAAATATTGTAGTACTGCCCATATGTTTAGGATAGGGCACCGTTTAATTAACCTGATCATTGTTTGCAGTTCCTTTCTACAAAAAAGAAATTGATTCTTTTGATTAAGGTCTGTTTTGTTGTTTGGGCAGATCCTTCATATTAAAACTGTACTTTTGATTGACCAGTTGTGTGATTGTTGAAAACGGGAAAGTAATTGCATCTGGAAGAAATCGAACCACAGAGACAAGAAATGTAAGAGCATCAATGAAACACTTGTCTTTCCCCCTTAGTTTAACTCTTCTAACATCCTTCAACTATGGTCTATGGTTAGTTTTATCATCTGGACCTCCCTCTGTACTATTTTGGTTTTCTCTGTGTGTGTGTGTGTGTGTGTGGAGACATGAATTTTTGGTTCTTCAAGAATCATACACTGTATACCTGGTAATTGAATTTCTACTTGAACATTTTTACCTAATATGACCTTTATTCAAGGACGACTGGACCACACTTCTCCTGAAATTGCAATATAATTTGGAATTCGGAAATCTAATAATACTACAACAGAAATCATAAATATTCATATTGTAATCCTAACTCTCTAAAACTTTCACAATTATTGGAGTTTCTATTTTATTTTCTTGCGTCAGGCTACAAGACATGCAGAGATGGAAGCAATAGATGCTCTTCTTGAGCAGTGGCAGAAATCTGGACTTCCAGTGTCAGAAGTTGCCGAAAAATTTTCAAAATGCACTCTCTATGTTACATGTGAACCATGTATAATGTGTGCTGCAGCTTTATCTATTCTTGGTATAGTCTTGTTTTCAAATTACAATTTTCTAATGCTTGTTACATCTCCTCTAGTTTTATTTGTCAGTCCAATTAATATTTTTTGACTTGTTCTGTTATTCCCTTGTTCAGGTATAAAGGAAGTATATTATGGCTGTGCTAATGATAAATTTGGAGGCTGTGGATCAATATTGTCATTACACTCAAGCAGCAGTCATTCACGTAACAGGTTCATTCTGTTTCTTTTTTTTTCCGCTTTCTAGTTTGTTTGAATTTTTCAAATTTCCACCACATGATAGTGTCCCTTATTTCTAGATTTTGAATAACTACAATCATTAGAAGAAAGTTGTAAATAGAGAGAGAGAATATATATGATGCAGTTAAGGAAAAAGATAAAATTTAGGAATTATTTTTGTCTAATTTTTAAATTAGGAATTTTATTTAGTTTTTCTAAGTAAGTTTATTTTAGATTTCTTTAAATTATGAATTTTATTTAGTTTTCCTAGTTCAATTTATTTTAGTTTTCTTTTCCATCTTTATTTAGGATTCTTAATAAGTCTTTTATTTTGGTTAGAATTACTTCTTTTCAGTCTAGGATTAGGATTCTATCCTAAGTAGTATAAGTAGGGCTGTTATCATACAATATTGTATTATTCTTATTATTATTTCAATTCAGAATTTTAATAGAGGTTTTATTTAAACCCTAAATATCTTGTTCCAACCACAATCACTATCTAATCTAGCCCTAATTGTTGAGATCTAATTGCCCTAAACCTTTTCTCCTGCATCAATATAGCACTTTAAAATATAGCTAGATTCAACAAAATTAAGACAATGTCCCTTTCAAATTTTCTGACAAATAAGCCAGTGACAGAGTCTTACTCTAGGATTCTAATATGTGGCTTGGATTTAGAATTCCTACTGTTGTAAATTGGGATCCAATGGGCTTGAGGATAGGGGCCTTAACATTGAAGATATGTTGTGCACTTGTACCTTCAATGGCTGCAATTATACACTTGTTTGCTTTAATGTTTCATCATATACCATTGCAATCTATGAATCGCTTCTCTGCTTTCAGATTTTTTTGACGGGGAAAATAGTATAATTTTTTTAGTAAATTTCTCCTGGTAGAATTTGAGGTTGTTATAGTTGCGTATTAGCCTGATTTTCCAGTTCCTGGTGCAGGGTTCCTCAATTAATTGATAGAGATTTCATTTAAGACACATCTTCCATTTTTATTTTGCATTGTGAAATTCAGGTCATCTCTAACATATCCTGTGTGCTGGTAGTAGGGAAGTTGCACAAGGGAAGGGTTTCAAATGTACTGGAGGAATAATGGCATCTGAAGCAGTCTCTCTTTTACGATGTTTCTATGAACAAGGGAACCCTAATGGTAAGCAAGTTAATCATACAAGTGCTGTTTGAAAGCAAGTGCCACTCCCTTTTTTGAGTTACATTACAAAAGCATCATAAAAATGTTTTGGATGGAAAGATTTAATAAAGAGGTAAGAAGTAAAGAAATGGAGAAGGCAATGGGGACTTTCTTAAAACTCCTATTAAAAAGTTTGTCATCTGGGGATGGCTATCATTTCCTATAACAATATGTCTTGAAGTGGTGGATTTTGTATAATACAATACCTGAAACACACTGAAGCAATTCAGTCTCCGTAACCATAACTCTTTCGAACACCCCCTAAAGATCACTAGCACAAGTCTCCAACTGTAACATTGGTTTCAACTTTTCATGGAAGAAAGTCCTAAAGAGAAAGCTGAATAAGCTAGTTAATGTTATAAAATCACCGGTTCTCACTCTTCTATTACGCCATACATTGTGTGACTGCACCACAATTCAAAAATAAAAATTAGTTTCTGAGCACCACAGAAGAGAAACTTGTACTTCTATTTTGTTAAAAATGACAGGGAATGATGGAAAGGGTGGGAAAAGTGATATGTGTGTACTCGAGAAGTGTGAAAGAGAAAAAATTCTGGAATACTTGACTAAGAGAGCTTCCATATATTCACATGTGATACACACAAGGACAAGTGAGGAAGAGAAAATATTTTGATAGGGAGAGGGAAATGATAATTAACTACATGAGGATGAATGACGAAGTCAGGGAGAGAAAAGTTTTTTATTACTCGGCCATAATCACACGTGATATCCTTGGGCACATGAAATTACTTTCTTGCAAGTGAGAGCTTTCAAAACATGGTTGAGAAATGATTCTTTTTTTTAATATATATTTTAATTTGATGCCTTGTCCCATTTTTCTTCTCTTTTAGAACTTAGCTACATTATACCCTTAGGTTTTTAGATTTATTTCACCATTTCGTAGTGGATTCAATTCCTCGCATGAGTATCAATGCAGCTACTTGATGTGCATAAATGATTAATCTCGTGGTTTTTTAATATGTCATAATTTCTTTCACTGATTCTTCTTCAGGTTTTTCCTTTGTACTAATGTATTGTTGTTTTTTCAGCTCCAAAGCCTCACAGGCCAGTGACTCTCCAGGCAACACATCAGTAAAATTCCTTGAAACTTCCAGAGTGCCTTCCTTGCTTTGTTTATCATTGAGAATCTTTGATATATGCTAGATTTAGACAGCAAAATATATGAGTTTTAGGTTATTACTCAAAGTGTTAACTAGGAATATTGAAATACTGGCAAGGGTTTAGGAGATATAGTTTTTGTACGTGTCCACTTGATTCTAATTTTTAACATATTGAATTTGATAGAATTTTATTTACAGCCTTATTAAGTCTGGGCTCGAGACAATGAAAGTTCAAAAGAAACCTTCCATGAATAAATTTATGGTTCAATAAAGTCTTAAATTTGAAACCTGTTGGCATTGGGATAGAGGAGTTATGAAAAAGGAGAAAGTTACATGAAACTAGCACATTCTGAAAGATACCATAAAATCAATTTAATTGCTTTTAATCAACATATTTTAAAGGGTTTACATATATTTCATGTAAAATCAATTTAATTGCTTTTTTCATAATTTTATAAGTAGCCATGTCTTGCATATATTTCATGCTAGTGAAGACTAATCCAGATAAAAGCAAATTAAGGTACCTGAAAAGAGAAGGCATAGAGATTGGCAAAGCAGTGAAACATCCTATCATATTTGAATAAATAGCATTAAGAGTAAGCTTTCAATTTATCTCAAAGGCTCCCAGAATTTCCATGGATAAAGATAATAAGTATAAGAGCCTGCAGGAATACTGGAAGCCTTTGAGGAAAACTGGAACCTTCTCCATTCCCTCTCTCTCTCTCTGAGCCTGCACTGAACTTCAACATTTGTTAGGTTTATATATTGACATGATCTCCTTTTCTTTGCCAAAAAAATATTCTTGGTCATTTTTCTGTAGTTAATTCTTTTCTTTCCCCTAGGGTTCAGTTGGTTGGCCTTTTTTTTTACATGTTAAATGTGTCTAGTCTTCATCTCAAATGATCGAATTTTAGGTCGATTCGAATTACACAACTGTCTCTATGCCTACTATGACTTTTTGCCTAGGTTCAGGTAATTCTAATCTAGACTATACAATTCTGAAGAATAAACTGTGATCTTGGCTCTTGGACGTGGACTTATTCCACTCTTCAAGAGCCAAGGACATGTGCAATACTTTAATTTTCTGTAGGAATTTCAAGCTATTTTATGCTAAACTTATTCATAATTTTATAAATCTACAAGTGAGAGTTGAAAGTAGCATCAACAGTTCATCCAAATGTGTGTGTATATATATATATATATATATATATACATATATACATATATACATACGGATGTGATTTCAATAGTTACTACAATATTTACTCATGATGGTTACTACTCTTGTATTTATTAGGTTTGAGATTATAAATCTAATTAAATTTATTTTTAATGGCAACTTATATTGTAACTAAATGACATGGCATAAATAATTTAATTTTTTAAAAGAATCTTTATTTAAGATTTTTTCTTAATTCTATCTATTATCTAAATTACACAATTTACTAGGGTATTTATGAACCATATTATTTGATTATTTAATAAAGGTTCTTGATTAATTAAAATTTGCAGTAATGTGATTTTTTTTTTTAATTAAAATTGCCAAAATGGGAGAGTTGGTAATTTTTTGATGTAAAGAATTTGGAGGCAAAATTTTTTACATCAATAGCGCTAATTTTCATATTAAAGAGTCAAAATTTTTCATATCCGGTAATTTTTTAATATTTTGTTCCTCTCTCATTTGAACATTAAATTATTATTATTTTTTTTAACTTGTTGACTTAAAAATATTTTTTTAATAATAAACTTAGATATTGTAGTAATCAAAATTATCAATATCATTGGAAAAAAAAAATATTTATCAATAAAATCCTATTGATTTAGATCAATTGATCTTTCAACTATTTTCTTTAATAAATGAAAGGCTCATTTTGTATGTTGTAGTCATTCATTAAAATTTCAATGCATATTAATATTATACAATAATAAAGTTTTTTTTTATTTTATTTTGGATTGAATAATCTAACAAACTGAAATTAATAGTCCAATTGAGTGATATTTTATACGAGAAGCTTAGTTAAATATATTGTGGGCATATTAATATTATAAAATATTAATATAATAGTGTGCTAATGGAAATAACCCTAATTGAAATAGCTTTTTTTTTTTTTTTTTTTCTGAAAATTAAGTAATGTAATCCATATAAATAAGCATTTAAAGATAAGAAAGAGAAAATTCAGGAAAAAAAAAAATTTGAGCTTCTATTTGTGGACAATATATGCATTACTTCCAACATTAGTATAATTTGAACAATAACATGTTTGAATTTGTTTGGCTTATTTTTACCCATACTTGTAATCACAATTACTAAATGGGAAAGTGAATATAAAAAATTCCATTATTAAAAAGCTTAAGTATTGCAAAAGCTTTCATATATTCAATTTAATTGAACATCCCTACAAAAAATAAATACATCCGTTACATTTACATATCAGTTGCTCTAAATAATGAAAATTAAATGAAATCCACTGACCACCCAACAATCATATTAGATCTCTGGACTATGAGCAATATCATTAATGCAATCTCCACCGTTGATCAAACAAGTTAAACAACCAAATTCAATTATATAAGCATTTTCAAATCAATTTTATTGATTTCCAATGCTTCAATTTTGGTTATTCCTTCATTGATACAATAATTAACAAATTGTAATATTTTTGTTTTGGGTTCATAAATTTTCTTTTTGATAACTATTTTCAATATTTTATTATAATTTTTTACCGTTCATATATTAAAGTTCATATAAATTGAACAACATTGATATTAAATTTATTTTTGATAAAATAATATTTAGACGTTATTAAAGAAAATGATTTACAAGTACTAGTTATTTAGTTCTTTAAAGGTTTTACAATTACAAAGTATAAAATTTGCTATAAAATAAATTTTAATAATATTTAATTAATATTTTCAATATATTTTTTCAATAACACTTCAAATAATAATATCAAACACACTATAAATCATATTTACTTTTATAACAAGCTTTCGGTGCATCAAATTGGATAATAGATATAACAAACACAACCCCTACTTAGAATATCCCCAATACACTCTTTATGTGTGTCAAACTCTTTATTATAAAGAGTTAACTCAAAAAATATAACTCTAATAGACTCTTTATCTTTAAAAAATAAAAAAGAGAGTTGATTTAACTCTCGCTATATAGAGAGTTAAATACTATTTTTTATTATAACTTTAATTAATGCAATATAAATTTTTATGCACTTTATTTAAGATAAAATTTAATACTTTTTTTCTATTAGACAAGTTTAAAAAATTAAAAATTAAAATAATTAATACTAATAAAATAAAGTAAAATAAAGAGCAAAATATAGAGAGTCTATTGGATTTAAAATTTTTTTTTATTCTTTATCAATTAGATACTTTATATTAAATAAAATATGCTCTTTAAAATAAAGAGCACCATTGAAAATGCTCTTAAGCTAGCTTAGTAATTTTTTTTTTTAATCAAATACGAGAAAGTGGATTTATATAGGAATTATAATGGGTGCATCAGGAGATTTCACAATTGCATTAATTATTATTTATATATAAATGAAACACTTAATTCCCTTAACATTGGCAAATGTAAAAGAATCTTTATAATTAAATATACATAATTATGGATTTATTTCAATATACAAATTATTTAATATTTGCAATAATATTTATGATAATTATTATGGAACCGTAACCATTAAAAACTCATATATATATATATATATATATATAGCCTAAGAATCTAAATCCTGAAAAAAAGGTTAATAAATATTCAATAAAGTTTTCACACTTAAGGAAGAATAATTAAATCTGGAATGCACATCGTCACCCTTTAGAATATATCAAAAATGTTAAAATGACAAATATTCACAGATATTGACATGCACAAATCACTGTGATCTTTCTATATATTTTGTGTCTGATTAAGTGGAGAGGAACCAGAATTTCTAGCTAGCTTGCCATTTTATACGCCAGGAAATGCTTAAAAAGAAATCCTGAAATAAGTGAACTGAACTTTCATTTCAAATCAAATCTACTCTAAGCATAAATTTTGTGTAAATACTTGCTAAGAAGCATAAATTTATTAGTACAAAAAATACAGTATAGAGGGGACGATACCAGGTGTTAATTTGCTGTTTGGAATAGCAGTTGCAGTATACAAATGTAGAGATTCTGATTTTCTTTTTATTTTGTTCAGGTAGTATTACAAATTAATTTTGTGCACCTTCTTTATTATAGCTTTCTTTTAAATATTTGCTGGTCTCTTGAGAGTTGTTCGACTTTCTTTAATTATTACAGCTTACGATTAATGAATGTGTTTTGAGTAGCAGGCAGTTGATGTGCTCCCATAAAACCTGTGTGATATAATGCCCTTATCCATTAATAAGATAAGATGATGCCATTGATTATTTGGAAGTATCAAGATAAAGATTAAATCTAATATCTTGTTTTTGACTACTACAGATAAAAGATGTCAATTGTTTTCTCTTCTAATTTCAATGATAGTAGTTTTCAGTCTCGTTAAAAGTTGATCTCTCGCTGCTTATGAGCTTTTTGAGATTCTTTATTAAAATGAATTCAGCTCAATTTATTTATTTTCCTTCGAATTGTAATTAAAGAACTTTTCCAAGAACAAAATCCCATGAACGCCTTTAATGCACATTATAACCCCATTGGAAGAAAAGAAATTTTTGTTTTACAAATATTGGTAGAGCAACTAACAATGCTGTCACCACAAACATAATACTTGGCATCAGGCCTATGAAAGAAAGCGGACATCCTGAAACTCAGAATTTTGACCTGTAGGAAATTCAATTGCTATTGCTAAGCAGGCACAGTGGTATAGATTTATACCGTCCATGCTTTTATGGAAAAGATAGGTATGTGCAGAAACGAATTATGTAAATATACGATTTTAATTTACAATTTTTGGCAGTGGTGGCATTAGTTCATAACGATTAAGGGCTCGTACACGTTATATATCCAGATCATCATCTGGATCCTCGTCAGAATCTGGCTTCTCATCATCCGAGTCCCGAAAATATATTATCTTACCCTCACCAGAGGCCTCATTTCTTTGCAAATTCTCAGTTGAAGCAAACGTTGCATCACTTTTGTTCTCTGCGAGAGATCTTCGACCATCGTAAATTTGTATTGGTTTACCATTTCCTATAGCAAGCACAAGCCATACAAGAAATACTACAGTAAAAACTGTCTTTTTTCAAGTTAAGATTAATATATATTAACAAAAGAAAAAAATTCATATCTTTCTTTGATTATCATACCTTGGTGCTCAAAAGGGAGTACAACCTTAGCTCTTTCAGTCCGCTCCTTCTCTGATAGCTGCAGGCTAAACTGCACCTGTTAAAAGAAACACCGATTCACATAAAATGAGTGATCACGTTAGAAATCATTAAATCATTATCTTGTTGCCTCTCTTTTGTTTAAGCTAGTACATGCATCTGTGCATCCAAGTTTGTGCCCTAGTTTTTTGCTCAAGAAATTTGGTGTTAATCATCCTTGTATGAATAATTAATAATTGTGAATATTTTTGCATGTAGAACCATGTGTTAGTATGAGGGAATAAGGGAGAGCAAAACAAACTACAACTGACCTTAGGCAGAAGGCCCTGATTGATTATTCCATCCTCAGATGAAACAGATGTAAAATTGATTCCTGACTGCTCAATTTGAAATTCTTCACACTAACATCAGAATAAAATAAAAATGTTAAAGCAGTTTGCCACTTCACAACCGGGTATAATACACACACAGAGAAAGGATGGGAGGATCACCATCACGCGTACACGCCCATTTCGGCGCTTGAATCTGACATTAAGCTTTCCTTTCCCAAAATTCTGTTTCAGCACAGAGAGATTTTCTAAATCCCATCTGTGCCCATTAGCAGATCGATTTAATGGTTCTACACTAGCCACCATAGAGGATGTATATTCAAGAACAGATGTCACCCTAACTTCATGAAGGTCTGAATGTAGCAACCAATAGATGCAAGATATTTGATCTGCAGCCATGAAAAGAAATAGTAACATCTGCATCATTTAAAAGTTGGATTCAACCATACATCTAGATAACTGCATCCTTGTCATTTAGTTCACCACATGCATGCCCATAATCTTGTTTTCTAACTGAAAATAATAAAGCAGAACCCTCAAAAAAATCATGTATTCAAACATCAAAAGGACAGTGTACATCTGCAGCAGTAGAAAATAGTCAAATGGAAAAAACAGCCTGAATCCCTACCAACACTAATCTGAGAAAAGCATTAATATGTATACCATGGCTACGAAGATTGCTTAAAAGGCCTGCAACTCTTGATGTTGATGCACGTCTTAACATTTCATTTACCTGGTTAAAATTGTGAAGACTCAATTAGAAGGAAATATATAACAGAAAATTACATTACATAAAAACACCTGTCAAGTATCTTGATATACTATTTAACAACATTTATATGCATGCCTAATTTGAATTTTATATCAAATCACAAGCCAACAGAAAGTTTAACACTGCTTAGGTCCTGTTAAACTACTAAAATAAATTACAAAGATTATTTATTTAGCCCAACTATATTACACAGTTTTTACTAACCAGATGTTTGAAGCACTGAAAATTGAAGCTCGTGCCATTCTAAAAGGATAGCTAACTCATTTTATGTCATATGATCCCCTTTTACTACATTAAGATATGAATCTAAAAGCTAATTTTATCCTAGTTTGGATAATAACTTTTCAGTATCTATCAACAAATTCTCTGAGCTTCCACATACAACAAGAGCATGTAAAGCATGGCCTACTTGTCTAAAAGGAGAACTCTATAAGTTTTTCCTTTAACGTTTTCCAAGCAGACTATAATGTTCCAAATTTATTATATGAGTGCAAACACCAAACAATCACATCCATCTACTTCAGCATTTAAGAGCATATCCATAAATCTCTTAGACTTAGTGTAGGACCTAGACAACTTGCATATAGAGCTAATTGTGGTTTGCTTCCTCTGTGAAATGCCCTAGCCTCATAAAGTCTATTGATACATGTTGATACATAAAGGAAACTTCTTAGCACTATCTTCAGAAAAGATGAGACTCCCAGCACTACCCTCAGAATATATGCGATTCTAATATTCTATGCACTGATGCAGATAACCCATATTAGTACCACTGCAAGCTCTTAGAGGAAAATTCAGTACATGATGGGAAGTTTCCACAAATAAAACCTAAAAGTCACACTCTTATAGAGAATTGATGCTACAAGCCGTTTGTTCATATTCGTATACATAAGAGTGAGAGATGTGGAATAGCACATATCCTAAAATATCAATATGATAAAATGGGATGTAGAATTACCGAGTCTATGGCAATAGAGAAACGAACTTTGCCATGTCCAACCAATCCTGCAAGCATAATGACCACCCATAAATTACATAAATGATGGCATAGAAAACTGCGTGTAAATAAATGCTTAAAACCCAATTTTACCCTCACAAATTTGACTTAAAAATGAGCCACAGACTTCCATTTAGAAATCACCTTTCCCCAAATCCAGAATCAAAGAGTATATGTTGTCCAAATCCCTCACATCCTTGCAAAGGTGAGCAAGGCTAGAATCATGGGAAATATCCATTACATTTACAGACTCTACAAGCTTAGCCTTCCACCCAAGAGGGTCTGTATAACAATCCAAAATATGAATCCTATAACAGAGTTGAGTTCATGGGTAAGTACACACATTAAGACACATTCAAAAACAAATATCCCCAACTCAGTTAGGCCACTTACTGCAATTTTGCAAAACTATAAAGCTAAAGATTTAGCAAAGAGCATATTGCACTAAATTTCCTATCCAAGTCAAAGTAAATGAAATGAGAAAAATAAGAGCCTTAAAGAAAAAATGTAGTAAATTCCTAATTTTCCTTATTTCTCAGCAACCAAACAGATTGAAACACATAAACAACATAAAAACTTTACCATTTACGAGAGGAAGCGACATCAATTCCTCTTCTCTTCAATAAGTCTACATAAAACGATGGGCTTCTCGCAAACGCAACAACCACAACACCTCTGTATCAAGAACGAGAAGATCTAAATTAAACGGTGTCGTTTAGGGAGAAAGGAAACCCAAATGAATTGAAATTGGACTGACTGGGACTGGGATTTTCCAGCCAAAGTGGCGAAGGAGAGTTGGGAGAGCACGTGAGCAAACATGTGAAACCCGAATGGTGAAGTAGCAGTATCTTTGATAGTGAGAGCTGGTGCATGCTCTCCTTCTAGAGCTCCGTCTCTGAGAGTCCTGCAAATCGATTCCGCCATTTGATGCCAATTTGGTAACCTAGCGAGCTCTGTTTCTGGAGCAAAACCCTAGTTTAGGCGTTTGGGGGAAGATTAGAGATTTTACAATGAAGTCCCTCAGGTTTCCTATGGTAAAATACCCAATTTGAGACCTGTATTTTTCCTAAATGCTCAAGTGAGGGCTGAAAATTTTTTTGGTCCAACTAGGAGGATTTTTTTTAATTAGGAATGAGAAAATCGGTAATGATATCCAGAAATATATCCCCATGTCGTTAAATTATATCTTAGTGTACGGTTTAGAGTTTGGATTTGCAATTTGGTTCAATTATGAGTTTAAATTTATAATTTAGTTCAATTTAAGGCATTTCTTTTAATTATTATTTATAAGAGTTAAGTGAGATTTATTTATATTTTCTTAATATTAAAATTTAAAAATTTTAAATAATAAAAAATATGAAAATTAAAAATAAAAAGTAAGGTTTTAAAAGAAAATTTGATGTAATGTGCTCCATCAACGTCTGTGAAGCAAGCAAATTACGTGCGGTATATAAGTAAAAAAGAAACAAAAATGTAAAATCCAAAATATTTAAAATAGGTAGCATTAAAATTACCAATTTTGTGATGGAAGCAGCAGATGGAACGTCGCAGAACACAGAGAAATTGAAAAGCGATAGAGAAGTTACTCTTCTTTGAAGCGCTTGTTGGGATTGAAAAACACATAGAAAGAATCCATTACTGCAAAATGAGATCTTCAAAAGCGTGTTTGGTTACATAGAAAGTTCATAAACTAAAAATGCAATAGAAAAATAAATCAAAACTCAATATTTAGCAAATTCTGACTAAAAAAAAAACACAGGGATTAAAGGCCAAATTGACCCTAAGCAAAGAAAGAATAAAAGGGAAGTTACCTATAACTCCACCATTTATGACTAGGGGTGTGCAACAAAAAAAAAAAAACCAAAGTTATATTTTATGAAAACCAAACTAAAACTAAACATTATATAAAATTGAACCAAACCAACCTGAAAAAATTTAATTTAGTTTTATTCGATTAATCGGTTTTTATATATATATATATATATATTATTTTATACTATATATAAAATATAAAATATTGTGTGTGTCTCTCTCTCTCTATATATATATATATTAAATTTCAATCGGTTCGATTCAAACTAAAATTTTTTGATAAAAACTAAATCAAACCAAAATTTAATTCAGTTTTATATTTTAAAAATCGAATTGAACCAAAACTCTAAAAAAATCAAATCAAATTGAACCAAATTAGTCAATTTAATTTTACTTTTTAATTTTGATTCGGTTTTACTCAACCCTATTTATGACCATTGAAGTTGAAGAAAGAGTGAAGAGGCTATGATCATAGGACATACAGTTATCAAAGAAATTGCAAGTATATTGTATGTCCAAAAATTATTTCTCCAATATATGCTATTACCTCATCAAGCCCTAGCTTAACACGATGAAACCTAGATCTGGTTTTTTTTTTTTTTTTTTTTTTTTTCAATTTTAGTTTTTAATTTTAATTTTGTTATTTAAAAATATTATTTTTAATTTTAATATTAAAAAAACTGAAGTGCATTCCACTTAACTTTTGTTGTTGAAACCAAATTACGAATTTAAGTCTTTAGTTGAATAAAAAATTTTAGGGCTGAACATGGTTTAGGTAATTCGGAAATTGAAAAATTCTTCAGAATTGAACTAAAATTTGGAGATTTTTAAAATTAAATCTTCGCGATTGCATTGTAATATAATAATCTCCGTACTAAACTGTTCCAATTTTTCGAACAATTCAATATAAATATTTTGGTTTAATGAGACGATTCAGTATGGAATAAAGATTTTTTGTTTTTAAATAATTAAAATATATATCTTTTTTATCTTAAACTAATTTGTAATACCTCAACATTTCTTAAAATTTTTATTATATTTTTACTTTATTTATGATTAAAATTATAAAAATTAATACTTAAAATTGATTGATAATAAACTATAATATATGATACTATAAATTTAACATTATCACCAATGAAATTATATGTCTCAATAATAAATTAATAATATAACAGTCTAAAGTTTTCAAATTGTTAAATTGCAAATTTAAATCCATTAAAAAAAAGCATCAAATTTGTATATAGAATCATTGCATTACTTAATGAATGACTTAATTAATTACATTGACTAATTAAAGAAATCGATTGAATTATCACTACCTTCAAAATTATACATTCAAATGGATATTATTTTATTATTGCCCAAAATTAAAAAATTTCTCTTAGGATAAAATAATTAATTTTTTTTGGATTTTAACCATAACATATTATTAATATTAAAATTATATAAATTATTAAATTTTTACAAAATTTTAAAATAATATTAATATTATATAAATTATTAATTTTCTTTTCAAAATTTAGCTTGTACTTATAAACTTACAATGTAATAACTAATTTAAAAATGAAATTTTATAATTAATAAAAAATAAATTTTATTTATATATTACTGAATTTCTTTAAAATGTGTTGCTAATTCAATATCAAAATAATTCGGTATAGATATTGGTACAGATAATTATTAATTTTTAGAACCATATAAAAAAAAATTGAGACATTTCAATTTAAAAAAAGTCAAATAATCAATAAATATTTTTGATTCAAATTTTTTATACGGTTTGATATGTCTAAATTTCATACTTAATCCTAAAAATTTTCAGACTCGGTGGAGCATTTAGGGAAAGTACGTACCGATTTGAGCTTTAGCTGAAGCTGAGCCAAATCCAGCACAACTTATATTAGTCTAGGATTGCGAGCCTAAATCAGCCCAAATCCACCCCAAATTCAATTTGAAAATAAAATTATTCATAAAATTTAATAAAAAATAAAATATTTATTTTAAAAATATTAATTAATAAATCTAATGTTATTTGATATTCTTTGTAATTTATAAATTAAAAAAAAGTAAGCATTATATTATAAGTATATCTTAACAAATTTAAAAATTATTAATAATTGAATTTACATGAGTTATTTAGAGTCCAAATAAATTCTTCATTTGTTTACATAAATAAATTTAAATGAGTATACAAACATAATCAACTTACATAGTTTTTAGAACAAGTGAATCAAATAAAAAGGACAAAATACAAAAATGTAAATTTCATTGTGAAACATTTAAAAAAAATAAAAATCATGTTTTATCAAATACTTTCTATCAATTAAACTTTTTCAATTAATAGGTTAGTTGGATTATACCAGCTATAGCAATTAGAATGCAATATTTTCAAGGGTAGTTACAATCCCAAAATTGCTATAACTATTGGAATCTATAATGTCACATTCACTAATGTTAAAATATATATTAAAAAGAATAAATAATTGGGCATTTTTTTAATGGCTTTTGAGATATTTATTTATATGTATTAAGAGTTCAAATATGTGGAATTTTACATTAGAAAGAGAATGGATTAAAGATTGACATACATATAAGTGGGAAAGATTCAAATATTTAATGGCTTAACAATCCTTATGATATCTAATTACTTAACAATCCCTCCGTTACATAAAATTACTTAACTAAGTCGCAATATTAATAAATAACATTATATTTTATACATATAATTTACATCAGGCTTAATAATCTTAAAAACTTAACTGACCCATAGAATAAGTGTTATCTAATTAAAACTTAACTCACCACATTTTTAATAATTCTTATCCAGTGAAATTATTAATCTTATTATTTATAATATTTTATTTTCTAAAATAGCAACACTTTTTATTCTATTTATTAATCTATCCTATCAAATATAATATTACAAAAGTAGAATTACTTACTATTGTAAATTAAAATTTTTATACTAAGCAAGATTTAAAATAAATAATCGTATGATTTAAATAAATTTAGGATTCAAAAACTTAAAGATTATGAATTTATGAATTAAAAGGACTGTAAAATTCTAGGTTAAAATGTAATGTCAAGTCTATAAGTATTCCTCACACTAAGACTTATTATTAAAATCTCTCAAATTAAGTGGACACTCTGGTGCCAATATTATGAACCACTCCCACTTGCATGAGTAACAACTTAATGATTTTGGAAGATTTTTGCAATTTATCATTCATAATAAATAAATATAAAGTACAACCATTTCGTCTTTATTTTATCCACAGCCTATAAAACCAAAAAGCTATGAAGGGATCTTTGTTTCTTCTTTAGATATTAAAATTTTATTGTTTGTAAGTGAATATAATACACTTCAATGGTAGGTATAGTTCCATAAAGAATGTTCATATTGTTTTGCAGTAGGCATCATCACCTCATCACGTGATTGTAAAAATAAAACTTATGGGAAATAGTCCTTATGTGTTGTCGGCAGAGGTAGATACCCAATATTTTATTTTATTATAATTTGATAAATATTTTAAAATGTAATTTAGATTTTTTTTTTTTTATAGATAGTGTTTTCATATAGTACATAATTTTTTTTTAAAAGGAATATTACTCTATTTTATTGTAATTGTTAATTTTTGGTTTTTATTTATAGAATGTGAAAACAAAGTTATTATTAAATTGTATCATTTTTTAGTGTTTAGTAAAGTGATTTTTTTTTTAATTTCATTAACCCGTTTTCTAAAGTACAAATTTTCAATATATGAAAATAAAAATAATTAAAAAATAGAAATAATATCAAATTATTTATATATGTATTATCTTTTCTCTTACTAAACTTTTTTTTTTTTAAGATTTAGAATAGTGAATTGAATTTGAGTTTATTGTCCAAATCATATATATGTACTTATTATTATACTATGACTTAATATAATTTTTTTGTTAAATTTAAACAAATCAAAAACAATACATTATTAGAATATCAATATACAACGATATATTAGTAATAAAACTAGGGTTCCCCAAAGTGAAAAGTCGTAAGCAACAACTTTCGTTAAACTCTCGTTCCTTTTTAATTATCCGAAAATAGATATGGCAAAGGGTCGGTTCGAACTATAAACCAAACTAAAATCAATTCAAGTCAAATTTAAAATCGGACTGGTTAATGATTTTGGTTCATGAACCGGACTGTGAAACTAGGGGTTTAAGAGTCATGGAAATGAAAAAAAAAAATCAAAATAGGACCGGACCATACTGGGATTGAACCGTATATATATATACTGCAAAAATATGAACTTATAAATAGGATTTAAAAAATAAGTCCAAACCCTTTTTTAATTTATTGTTAAAATAATTAGTTACTATAAAAAAATTAGAAATGGCATTTATATAAATTATGGTCTTAAATCATTCAATCAATATATTGTAAATTATATTATTTTAATATATATTAAAACAATTATTTTTAAGTTAGCTCAAAACTCAAAATAATTTAAAATTTTAGTAGCACATTAGTATTTTAATTTTTTAAATAACAAATAATTTGAACTCTACAATTCTTCATATTTATTTTTGTAATTTTTTAAATTATTTGAACTAGAATCAAAACTGTATAAAATCATAAATATAACCGTATTCAAACAGAAAATGGAACTGTATGAACCACCGAACATAGGATTTAAAGGCCAATTAAGGATTGATATTTAGAGAGGTTAGAATTAGAATGAATCAGACCGGAACCAGCGATTTTGAATCGTTACCATGGGCACCTAGAAATGAAATGATTTAGAAATAAATTTGGTTAAAATTAAAAGATTCAACGAAAAAAAAAAAACTTGATGAATAAGGAATTTGGTTTGCTAGATTCTTCTTCCTTGGTGGTTGGTGATTGGGGCTTGTGTAGTCCATGAAAGCTCCCATCTTTTGCCCCACATGTATACGTTATGAATTTCATGTGCACCTTATGAAAAAAGAAAAGAAAAATTATTGAAATAGCTTTTACAGGTGTATTTTTTTTTTTTAGCAGGGGAAGAGGTATGAATATATTGTCTGGATCTTAAAGATTGGTCTTCACTTTTACACTCCTTCACACATAGGATAAAGAATAGAATACAATAACAAAATAAGGGTATCCACTTTTACACTCCGTAATGCATAGAATAACGAATAGAATAGATTAGAATAGAATAACAGAATAAGGGAATATTACCAAAATTGATGCAAACAAAGAGATATTAAATCTAATAGTGTTATAAAATAAAGAATAATTATAGAGAATAGAGCAAAAAGAAAATAAAAGAGAGAATAAATTTCTATATATTATTCTATTGACTATAACACCTATTTATAGGTGTAAAAAGTTACAGAAATATAATCAAAGATAGAGTTCTATTTATATAAGAAAACTATATGTAGAGATAAAACTATCTGTAGAAATAAAACTATCTGTAGAGATAGTGATAAACATCCAATTATATCATATTACTCAAATATTATCATCAATATTATTACAACACTCCTCCTTCGATGTCTATTACAAAGAATATACCTCGTTAAAATCTTATTAAGAAAAAACTTTGTGGGAAAAAAAATCTTAATGAAAGAAAAAGAGTACATTATTCTTGCAAAACTTGCGTCATAATACTATCTTATTAAAAACATTTGTAGACAAATATGTTAAGTTGTCAAACTATATACTTAATGATATTTAAATAATATCTACATATAATAATTTATTTATAGTGCTCTCCAAGTATATTACTTACATCATGAATATGCCTCGTTAAAAATCTTATTAGAAAACCCAGTGGGAAAAAGCATAGTTAAGGAAAAGAGTACATTTCATGCGCTATTTTGTCATTGTATAGATTGTCTCATTAAAACCTTTATCCAACAAAACCCTATGGGACAAAAACTTGATTGAGGAAAAAGAGTATAATCATATACTAATTCGCTCCCCCTGATGAGAATAGATTTTAACACGGCGTATGCTAATTGATAAAACAATGTCGTTTAAATGTCACACTTGGTAAAAACTTGATACATAAGTCTATTAAGTTTTCACTTGAGCGAATTTGGTGGATATCTCTTCTGAAGCTCATGTATATATAAGAATTTAGGTAAAATTTATATGTTTACTTCATCACCGTTGATATATCCACTTTTAATTTGTGCAATGCAAATTTCATTATTCTCAAAACACAATGAGAGTATTTTAAGTGAGGTATTTCAGGATCATAAAAAACCTTTATAAAATTATAGTATCACTATAAGTAAATATATAGTCAGTCTAAGATCTATCCTTATGGAGATCAAACAAATAATCAATATTCTCATATAGACCAATTCAAATCTGAATCAAATTATGATCATAATATTAATAATACATTAAAAATAACATTATACATCACTATAATGTCTTTTAGTAGGTGAAGAACTATACCTAACTATGAATTTTTCTTGCAGATGCAATATCAAGCTTGATACAATTTGCAAGATACATGAGTGCCCTTATAGCACTTAAATATAGTACTTTAAGACCAAATTAATAGCTCTTTATTATCTTTTTTAGATATAAAAGGGTCTCTTTTTACTTCCAATGAGTGGACCACCTATTAATGTATTTAAGGGAAAAGATTTATCCATGTAAAATTGTTTAAATACCTTTTCTACATAAGTATACTAGTATATTAGGACTCCTTGATAATCGGTCTGCAGGCCGATATAAGATTTCATTTTCTTTAAATTTTTCATCTCGAACTCAATCTTCAAATAGAAACATATTTCTTTGAGTCCATTAGGAGTCACAATGATATTTAAATCATCAACATATACTGCAATAATAACATATATCATTCTATGGTCTTTTATGAATACAAATGGACATAATGTATTATTCACATGTCTTTCTTTCAATAAGAATTTACTTAAATAATTATACCACATGTCCATATTACTTTAATCTATACATGGATTTTTGCAATTTGATGAAATATATGTCACATGTTTAATATGCATTCATTTATGATATCTTTAGTCCTTTGAGACTCTTATATAAATATCACTTTCATAAAACATATATCAAACCTTTCTTTAACTGCCATACTAATTAAGTATCGGAACATGATCATTTCCATAATAAGAGAATTATGATAGAACGAGTCTAGCTCTACTTTAATTGCCTCTTTTCATGATGATCAATAATGTTTATGCTAATATTTAGTTATATTTATAGATTTTGAATCTATATTTTCTCTTAAAACAGTAAGAGCTACTGTTAAAACAAATTCATCGTTGATGATAATTAAATTTCTATTAACTCATTCTCTTATATAACAAAAATAATTAAGATCTCATAGTTTTCATTTATATGATTATCAACTCTAGAAGCTATACTTGGAGGATTTAATTGTTCCGTTATCTCAGTTTGTATCTCATAATTGACTATAGCTCTGTGACTGAGATCTTCATCTTCAAAAGGTTTCTCTTTAGGAGATTGCATGAGTGACATTATTTTTTTTTCCGTTGATTTTTATCTTTAGTTCCAATTTACTATTCACGCTTCTGGCATATAGTGAGATTTATTGATTTTCTATTTGCAATTGGAACCACAACCTTTGCTGGGGTATTACCAGCTGTAATATGAGACTTTTATCACTCTTTTAGCATCTATAGATGCCTTTGGCAGTAAGTTGCAATCTATTGCAATTGTGTTATTTTCTGAACTTTGGTTCACTCTAACTTATACATAGATCAAAATTATTTAAAAGATTTTCTTTCCAATAATTTCTCGACATTCTTTAGAATTGTAGGTGCTTTTCCTCCCCCTAATGTCGAGAAATGTGCATCATCCAAATAAATTCTGAATATCTTTTGTGGACCCATTTTGGTACATTAAGATAGTAATATTAATATATTCATGGCATAACTAAATATTTGCAACTCATATCCTTATACAAGTTTCAAAGGAGAGCATGTATGATATATATACAATAGCATTCATGCCAAACTGCCAAGGTTTAATTATTGAACTATAAGTTCAATGCTTGAATTGCAGGTTCAGCGTAATATATTGTGTATGTATACTGGGGATAAAACAATAATGAAATAACTCATTATAATGCACAATTTGTAAAATCCTTATAAATTACTCTTTCTGGGAGTTTACATAAAATCAGTAATATTGAGTTGTACCTCTATATGAGTTGTTATTCTTTCAGAGTTCTCATTGTCTATCAAATAATTTATAGCATTCATCTCAGGGAATGCAGTTGTACTAATGGCTATTGTTTGATGATTTCTCATTAGCAATTATTCTTTGCAAATACTATAAGACAAATAATATTTATAAATTTTTACTTTTTATACTGCTACTATAGGAGTATGTAGTGTATCATAATATCTTCATAAAGATAAAAACATATTTGTAAGAAACAACTCAATATAAATCATTTAAAATCAATGCAAAAATACTTAATAAATGATTCACCAATATAATAAATAATTCACCAATACTTTAAACTAGTGTTTAAATTGAAAACATAAATCAAACTAAGGTAACTAAAGGAAACACATAATTATTAGGCATTTATATTGCCATCACCAGTCAAATGATTAATTTTTCCTTCAGGATTCTCAAAGAAATCCGACACATTTAAATGTGTGATATCAATAGAGTCATCATCAAAATCATCATCATTTTTTGCCAAATTTGCTTCTATATTTTTGTCTTTCTTTTTCAAGGACTCTTGATAGAGATCAGTAAGATGCTTTGACATACGACAATGACGAGACCAATGCCCTTTTATGCCACATCGATAGCATTGATTTTCTGTATTTTGCTTTGATCCATTATTCTCTTTCTCTTTATGATTCTTCCACTTCTGGATGAAAGATATATTATTATTTCTGTGATCACCACGATTGCTATTATTATGATTTCTGCCATAACCTCGACCACATCCTCAATCACGATTATATTTTCATCCTCTTCCTCGTCCAATATTATTATATGTTGTCTTATTCACTTCAGGGAATGGAGTAGAACCAGTTGGCCGATTTTTATGATTTTTCAATAAGAGTTCATTATTTTGCTCAGTAACAAGAAGACATGAAATTAATTTAGAATATTTTTTAAAAGCTTTTTCTCAATATTGCTGCTACAGGAGCATATTCAATACATGAAAAGTACTAAATGTCTATTCTAACATATCATGGTCAGTAATATTTTCTCCACATAATTTCAATTTAGAACTAATTCTGAAAACTATAGAATTATATGTAAATCAAAACTGAATTCGATCAATAATAAATTAAGGTTTCTATTCAATTAATATATACCAAAACGAATAGAAATATATATATACAGCGGAAGCTTAAGGGATTTAGGCTTACCTCTAGCCATTGCAATATATATATTGATTGGAGAAGATAGAAAAACCCAATCTCGATTACTTTTCAAGAACTGAACCCAATGAATTTCTGATTTTGGTGCTGAATCCTCACACTCACAATTAGATGGTGTTAAGTTTTGAGAGTTGGATGCAGTAACCTCTATCAGGAAAAATCACGTTAAAATTTTTATAAGGAGTCTTGCCATCAAAAACCCCATAAACGTGATATGCGTAATGGGTGGTTTCCTGAAGTAGTGGGGAAAATAGACAGTTACTTGATTAAGGGTAACTGCTTAAATTAAATGGACCATTTAATTTTGAAAAATAAAATAAAATAAAAATATCAATAATTAATTTATTTGCAAAATATCTATTTTATTTTTTTTAAAATATCTAACATTCTCCCACTTGGTCCATTTTATCAAGAAAGACCTCATATACGAATCATAGCGACAAATTCTCTTAGAACGAGAATTAATCTTCCATGTATCACAATATATTTAGTCTCTCACCACTCATACTTCTTAATGAGCAAACCCCATGTTTACTCTAGGTCAAAGAAATGACATTTCTCAATAAATAACAAATATGTACGTATATGAAAACAAATGAGAAATATCCAACCAAATGAAAAGTTACAATGCAATATAAAACAAATGTTTCAAATAATGGAACCAAGTCCCATACTTTCTACATGACCCTTGAAAACCTTAATTTGCATGCCTTTAGTCAAGGGGTCAGCAAGCATCAATTCAGTGCTAATGTGTTCTATGATCACTTTCTTTTCCTGAACACGTTCTTTTATGGCTTGAAATTTAATGTCAATGTGTTTACTTCAACTTCCACTCTTGTTATTCTTAGCCATAAAAACAGCAGCTGAATTATCACAATACATTTTTATCGGTTGACAGATGGAGTCAACGACTCTTAGTCTAGATATGAAACTTTTCAGCCATACACCATGTGAGGTAGCCTCAAAACAAGAAACAAACTCAGCCTCCATAGTTGAAGTAGCAGTTAAAGTCTACTTTGCACTCCTCCAGGATATGGCACCATCAGCTAGCATAAACACATATCCAGATGTGGATTTTCGTGAGTCAATGCAGCCACCATAGTCGGAGTCAGAATAACCCACCACTTCAAGATTATTAGTCTGTCTATACATAAGCATGTAGTCTTTAGTACCCTGAAGATATCTCAACACCTTCTTTGCAGCCTTCCAGTGATCAAGACCTAGATTACTCTGATATCTTCCCAATACTCCAACAGCATATGCAATGTCAGGTCTAGTACAAACCTGAGCATACATAATGCTTCCAACAGCTGAAGCATAAGGAACATTTTTCATTTGTTCCCTCTCAATATCATTCCTGGGACACTGATCCAAACTGAAACGGTCACCTTTGACAATGGGTGCTACACTTGGTGAACAACTTCTCATGTGGAATCTTTCAAGTACCTTATTGATATAGGCCTCTTGAGACAAACCTAAAATGCCTCGAGATCTATCTCTATGGATCTTAATGCCAATGACATAAGATGCCTCGCCTATATCCTTCATATCAAACTTACTTGAAAGAAATTGCTTCACCTCATATAGCAATCCCTTATCATTGGTAGTTAGCAAAATATCATCCACATACAACACAAGGAAACAAATCTTACTCCCACTGACCTTGTGGTATATACATTGATCCATGATATTTTCTTCAAAACCAAATGAAGTTATCACTTCATGGAACTTCATATACCATTGGCGAGAAGCTTGTTTCAATCCGTATATGGATTTATTGAGCTTACAAACCAAATGCTCACCCTTATCAGAGGAGAATCCTTTAGGTTGTTTCATATAAACCTCTTCCTCTAAATCACCATTGAGAAATGTCGTTTTCACATCCATTTGATGTAACTCATAGTCAAAATGAGCTACTAATGCCATAATCACTCGAAGAGAATCCTTTTTCGATACAGGAGAAAAAGTCTCCGAGTAATCGATCCCTTCCTTTTGAGTGAACCCTTTGGCAACGAGTCTTGCCTTATGTCTCTCGATGTTGCCTAGTGAGTCTCTCTCTGTCTTAAAGACCCATTTACATCCAATGGTTTTTGCACCGTCAGGCAACTCAACGAGATCCCAAACTCTATTAGATGCCATAGAGTCCATCTCTTCTTTCATGGCACTTATCCACAAGTCTGAATCCTTTGAACTTGTGGCTTGTGAAAACGTAATTGGATCATTGTCAGCTTCAGCATTACAATCCGATTCTTGCAAATACACCTCATAATCATCAGAAATAGCTGATTTCCTCATTCTAACAGATCTCCTTAAAGAAACTTGATCAATGTGTTGATCATCCAAATGTTCCTCATTTTCATTATGATCTATTATATTATTATCAGCATTTTGTGGAATTTCTATTGCTGGTTGCCTAACTTTAGATTGGACTTGAGGAGTGTGAATGACAACCAATCTATCACTTGAATCAGAGGGTGGAACTTCATTGTGATCTTTTTCAGAAACTACGTCCCGAAACTGATCACTCCCACTGACTAAGTCATTCTCAAGAAATTTAGCATTTCTTGATTCCACAATTCTGGTGCTGTGAGATGGACAATAGAATCTATAACCCTTAGACTTTTCGGCATATCCAATGAAACACCCACTAATAGTCCTTGGGTCAAGCTTCTTTTCTTGTGGGTTGTAAACTCTCACCTCTGACGGGCATCCCCATATACGCATATGGCGCAAACTCGGTTTCCATCCGTTGAATAACTCAAAAGGTGTCTTAGAGACAGCCTTAAAAGGAACCCGGTTCAATATATATGCTGCCGTCTTTAGAGCTTCAATCCACAAAAATGATGGAAGTTTAACATTGCTCTGCATACTTCTCACCATATCCATTAAGGTCCTATTTCTTCTTTCTGCTACACCATTCTGGTCCGGAGAACCAGGCATAGTGTATTGGGCAATAATCCCATGTTCTTGAAGAAATTTCGCAAATAGACCACATGCTTGTCCATTCTCGGTGTATCTACCATAGTACTCTCCACCTCTATCTGATCTCACGATCTTAATGTGCTTACCACATTGTGTCTCTACTTCAGCCTTAAACAATTTAAAGGCATCTAAAGCTTCGTCCTTGGAACGAAGTAAGTAAAGATACATATATCGTGAATAATCATCAATAAAGGTTATGAAGTATTTCGGATCATTAGCGTTTGTGTCCGGACAACAAATATCCGTATGTATGATCTCTAATAGGTCAGAACTTCTCTTAGCACCCTTTTTAGATTTGTTAGTTTGCTTTCCCTTAATGCAACTAACACAGGTCCCAAAATCAGAAAAGTCTAGAGTATTAAGTACCCCTTCCTTTACCAATCCCTTAACTCTCTCAATAGAGATATGTCCCAATCTCCGGTGCCACAACATAGAGGATTCTTCATTCATAATACATCGCTTTAAACCAGTATTAACATGCAAGGAACTATAAGTGATATCATTTTGCAATTGGAGATGAAATAAATTATCAGACAAAATACCATAACCAATAATTTCATAATCCTTAGATAAACTAAAACCAGAATCTGAAAAATTAAAGGAAAAGCCCAAAGGTACAAGTCTTGAAACTGAAATCAAATTTCTAGAGAAATTTGGAGCATAAAATGTCCTTTCTAAATGCAAAACAAAACCACTACTTAAAGTTAAGCTGCAAGTCCCAATGGCTTCCACACGCGAACTCATCTTATTGCCACAAAGGATGTGATGTTCACTGCCCACTGGTTTCCTTAGGTTTGTCATACCCTGCAAGGTATTCGACACATGGATTGTAGTACAAGAGTCAACCCACCATGTATTATGATTAACATTAACCATATTAGATTCATAACACACAAATGCAAGGAAATTACCTTTCTTCTTAAGCCAAGCCTTGAACTTCACGCAGTCTTTCTTCATGTGTCCTTTCTTCTTACAGAAGAAACACGCAGACTCCTTTTTAATGACTTGATTTGCAGGAATCTTTCCCTTTCCCTTTTCCTTAGTGTGATCCTTTTTCTTCTTTGCAGAAGTAGAAGCAGTAGTAAGGTTCACCTTCTCACCTTCCTCTATCATCAATCGTCCCTCCTCTTGAACACACATGGTCATAAGTTCATTAATTGACCATTTATCCTTATGTGTGTTGTAAGAAACCTTAAAAGGGCCACATTGATGTGGAAGAGTGCACAAAATGTAATGCACCAGGAAAGAGTCAGAAATGGTAACTTCCAGGTTCTTAAGCTGAGCCACAATATCCCTCATGCGCATGATATGATCACGCACTCCCTTAATCTCAGTGAGCCTCATGGATGAAAACTGCATAATTAAGGTGCTAGCAAGAGCTTTGTCAGAAGTTGCAAACTGCTCATCGATGGCCTTAAGGAGTTCTTTAGCCTTAGTATGCTGCTCGACAGAACCACGAATACTAGCACAAACTTTGGTCTTTATGAACATCACGGAGAGGCGGTTAGACCTCTCCCACTTTTCATAAAGATCAACTGCATCAGGAGTACTAGTCTCAGTTATACCAGGTGGTTCGTCTTTCCTAATAGCATAGTCAATATCCATCCATCCCAAATGCAGTAGCACTCTTTCTTTCCACACCTTATAGTTATCACCCTTTAATTCAGGAATGTCACATTTAACATCAGAAATATTTCCAGGTAAAACTACTGCGAAATTAAAATAAAATAAAATTACATGCTTATTATCAAATTGATACTTTGAACATTAATCATGCTTTACCAATGTAAATCATGTAAAATATAAATCTAGTGACATAAAACTTGCCTGTGGGCTAAAATTCTACTCAATTAGATTTATAATAACCATATGATGAAACTATTAAACTATATCAATTCCTTAATTCCTGTGGGATGCTTAAGAAATAATGTTTAATACTTCACCCTAACTAATTATCTCAATACAATAAAATTCCTGTGGGTAAGTTTTATCATATTGTGTATAACTAATTACAATATATGTCTAGTTTCCACATGTGGTTCCTAAACAAAATCTTAATAGTTAGAGATGCTGTGGCTATTCCCTAAATACTAAAATTTGAACCACTCAACATTCACTTAATTGTATACTAAACTACAATATATATAAGCATTATATTTTTACCAGAAACTCCATTGGTAAAAATCAAAATTTTATCAATGCAGTATGTCATATATGCAATTAACCATTCAAAACACTGTAGAAGCAGAATTTAACAATGAGTTCCAGTATATTCGTTATACAGCATATATTTATATAGGTAGCATCTCATTCATTCAAAGTATTAGATTATAAAAGGACGCACTTAATATGCAACAAGCAGAAGTAAAACTAGTTGCAACGAAAAGTAAAGTAATGTAACAGACAATATTCATCCAGTCCATAAAAGGACAAATACATAAAAAACTATAATAAATGCATGTTGATACTTTTCCAGCAACAATACATAGAAATAGCCAATATATTTGACCAAAAAGCATTCAATTGAAACATATATTAGAATAAAACAACTGAAGCAATATTTGAATAAAGCCAAAATGAAAACAACCAAAACAATATTATAATAAAGCCAAAAACAAAAGTAACAGAAGCAGTATTGCTCTTTTATGGCTTCAATCCAGAAAGTAAAAACACAAAATTGACTATTTTATGACGTTGACGAATTTACCCACGTAATCGAACGAAATAATAATAGCGACAAAATCCTTCTCATAGGCCGAATAAATAATTGAAAGCAAATTGTCAGAACAATCAATTAAAGCAAGGCAGAGGTAAATCGAGGCTCTGATACCAAATGTAAATCAAAACTGAATTCGATCAATAATAAATTAAGATTTCTATTCAATTAATATATACCAAAACGAATAGAAATATATATATACAGCGAAAGCTTAAGGGATTTAGGCTTACCTCCAGCCATTGCAATATATATATTGATTGGAGAAGATAGAAAAATCCAATCTCGATTACTTTTCAAGAACTGAACCCAATGAATTTCTGATTTTGGTGCTGAATCCTCACACTCACAATTAGATGGTATTAAGTTTTGAGAGTTGGATGCAGTAACCTCTATCAGGAAAAATCACGTTAAAATTTTTATAAGGAGTCTTGCCATAAAAAACCCCGTAAACGTGATATGCGTAATGGGTGGTTTCCTGAAGTAGTGGGGAAAATAGACAGTTACTTGATCAAGGGTAACTGTTTAAATTAAATGGACCATTTAATTTTGAAAAATAAAATAAAATAAAAATATCAATAATTAATTTATTTGCAAAATGTCTATTTTATTTTTTTTAAATATCTAACATTATATTCACTTATAGTTTTAAAATCTTACAATCGTAAATGCATCCATTCATAACGAGCCTTTAGAAGGATGACCGATTTATGATGGTCGTATCTCTCTTTCAAATTATTACGAAGGACTAATAGATTTTTAACTGTCAAATATTCAAGTTTCAATCCTTCATGAAGATGATGACAAAAGAAAATCATCGCTTGGCGTGATTTTGTTGAGATTCTTGATTTTTATCTTTGATTGTATCTCCAAGACCCATAGCATCTAAATGTATTTCAACATCTAGTATCCATTACAGATAATTCTTGCCTGTGATGTCGAGGGCCACAAATTTAAGTTTCATCAAATTCAACATTGTCCATACAAAAATAAGTAATATATCAATTTCTATCATAATTAAATCAGTCATTTAAAGACTTATAGACAATGCATTTGTTTTTCAAGAGCATAAAATAATTTTTTAATGAATTGAGATACTAGATTTCAGGATATTTAGTTTTTTATGAACTTAGGTTAAAATTTTTCAAAAATTATAAATAATACTAGTTTTTTCAGGAACTAGAGTTTGAAATATAGTGCTAATTCTTCAAGAACTATAATGTGAAATATAACGTTAATTTTTCAAGAACTATAATTTGATTAATATCGAATGACATCTCTATAAAAGAGATTACTAAGATAATAATAATTAGATGTAAAAGAAATTATAAATCATTACTTGATAAAATATTAAATCATTGTAAAGAAAAAAAATGATAATATATGTTAAAGAAAAAAATGATTTAATATACCATAAAAATGAATGATTTCCAACATTTATGCCATACACGACTTCCAACGTCTTTTCTATGAAATTTTAAGATGTGGGCATCAATAATATATGGGATTCGTGTTTACAAGACATGATTCATAATAATAAAAAAAAATGTTTTGAGTGTTAAAAAAAAAAAAAAAACGATTCATATCAAATTAAAAAAAAAAAAAACCAATTTCATTGTTGGAAAAAAAATGTATATGCAAAGTTTTTATGCCCACATCAAAAAGCATGAAAAAAAAACGTATATTTAATTTAATTGACACAATAAAATAAATACATCTTGAATATATATGCGTATTAAGCCATAGGTATATGTTTTTTTGAGAACATATATGATTCATATGTCATTCGAGATGAGAAAAAAAAAAACTTTGGAAAAGCTTTAAAAAAAAAGGTCAAACAAATTCATGCTGATAACGTGTTATAAGATAAGAACAATTATATAGAATAGAGTAAAGAGAAAACAGAAGAGAGAATAAATTTCTGTGTATTATTCTATTGACTATAACACATATTTATAGGTGTAAAAGGTTACAGAGATAGGATCAAAGATAGAGTTTTATTTACATAAGAAAACTCTCTGTAGAGATAAAACTCTCTGTAGAGATAGTGATAGATATCCAATCATATTATACTACTCAAATATTATCATCAATATTATCACAACAAATAGAAAATTTTCTTAGTATTATTTTCTTTTTTTAGTATTACAGAAAAATATATTATTTTTTATAGATTAAAAATTTTGAAAAGATAAGAAAGTTATTTAGTTTTCATTTTTTAATTAAAATATTTTCATATTAGTTTAATTAGTTTCTTCTTTTTTCTTCAACATTAATTTTATTAATAAAATTCAAATTTTAATGTCTATTCCTAAAATAAACTCACATTACCATTAGATCAAGACACTAATTAATTACTTTCTTCTAACACAAGTTAAATGATATAATCTAATATATATTCATCTTGTGTTTTTTAATATTGAACTAAAAGATCAAATTCTATCTAATTTTCTTTAAAATCTCATTACAACACAAAATATACAATTAACACTAGAGTGATTGGATTAATTTTGATTTTTAATGAGAAGTTCAGTATGTGAAAATAACATTTTGAATTATATAATATACATAATGCTTCTCTTTTAATAAATTTCATCAGATTAGTGAAAATTTCTTCAATTATATTAGATGGACTATGAAAGAATTTGAAATAAAAATTCTTGCTTCTCATACCCTTAATTAATTATTGTTACAAGAAAAAAAAAAGAAATTTTTAGGTAGACGTAGTCTAGCACATTATCTATAAATTAAACCAATTACATGTTGATATGTGACATTATTTATTAGATGCAGTATTTATATTGATTGAGTTATTTATTATCATTAATCACCCGTGATTAAATACCAGCCAATACAAATAATGCATGTAATAAATGACATCACACATCAATGTATAATTGGTTTAGTTTACAAATAATGTAATAGATTTAGTCTACCTAAAAATTTCTCAAAGATAAAAGATAAAAGAAATATTTTTCATTTATTGTGTTAAATAAATTTGTCACATCTAACTCAAAGTTTATATGCTTAGCTTAACTTTATCACTTCTTGTATAAGCGTTGGTGACTCAACGGTGCATTCAAGACAACATAATTATAGCTCGTGAGATACTCCATGTTTTAAAGAAAAAGAAGAAGAGAAATGTTGGTGCGATGGTGGTTAAACTTGACATGCTAAAAGTTTAGGACCAAGTTAATTGGTAATTTCTGAAGCTTCTCTTGGAAATATTAGGGTTCAACTAGCAATGGGTGTGGATGATTATGGAATGTGTAACCTCAGTGCAATACCATATTATGGTTAATGGTGCTCCCTCAAAATTCTTTAGCCCAACTTGTGGGTTAAGGCAGGGTGATCAATGCAATACCATACTTATTCATTTTAGTGTCAGATGTGTTATCTAGAATGTTAGAAAAAGTAATTCATCAAGGAAGGTTGTGGTTATGAAATCAATAGATCCTGCACAAGACTTACTCATGTTTTGCTTACAGATGACACATTTATTTTGGGGGATGCTTCTAGAAGTGAAGTTTCTTTCCTGAAATCGATTTTGGAGAAGTATTCAAGTGCATCAGGTTTGAAAATTAATTTGGGCAAATTAGAAATTTTGTTTAGTATTAATATTCCTTTGGAGGCAAGGCAAATTATTTGTTCTATTTTGCACATTTCTGAACCGGTGTCTTTTAGGAAATACCTAGGTTGCCTAATGGAATGGGGAAAAACTAAATTGAATTTGACTGAATCTATCTTAACTCGGTTTTAAAATCACATTCAATCACGGATGGGTTTTTTTTGCCTAAAGTTGGAAGAGAAGTCATGATAAAATCCATCATTCAGGCTATCCTAGCATATCTAATGTCAGTGTTGAAGCTTCTGAAAGGTTCAATCCAAAGATTTCATAGTTTAATGGCTTGGTTTTGGTGGCACAATGATATTGAAAAGAAGAGCATTCGTTGGGTGGCTTGGAATAAGCTTACTAGTAGTAAAATGCAAGTGTTATGGATTTTGAGAACTTAATTGCTTTAATATTGCTCGTTTAGCAAAACAATGCTAGCAGTTGATGAAAAATTCTGATTGTGTTTAGGTTAAACTATTGAAGGCATTGTATTTTAGAAACTCTTCTTTCTGTAATGCAAAGAAGGGTAGCCATCCCATCTTTGGTTTGGGCAAGTTTGATAGAAGGTAAGGAAATTTTGTTGAAGGGGTTGAGATGTATGCAACATTAACAGTTGTAAGGATGTTCTAATTTGGGAAAATGCTTGGGTTTCTGAACTACAAAACTTCAAAGTTCATTCTTAAAGTCCTATATTTGTTGATGTATTTCTAGTGTCATTTTTTATTAATCCTACTACTAGCAGGTGGAAATCAGACCTAGTTAGGTCTTTGTTTAATGTTGAGGAAAGTGATGTTATTATGAGGATCCCCATTGGAAATACATGCTCAAAGGATAAATTGGGATGGCATTTTGAAAGATCAAGTATCTACACTGTTAAATTTGTTTACTATATAGCTTTTGCTAATCATCAGGAACTAGATGTTTGAGTAGATACCAATAAGTGGAATAAGATTTTTTGGAGATCCATCTGGGATAGGAATATTTAACCAAAGATTTGGTCTTTTTTGTGGAGTGGTGCTCCAGGGGTTTTAGTTGTAAAAACAAATTTGGTTAGAAGAGGGACAGAGGTGTTTGCTTCTTATGACTTGTGTGGCGCTTCATCTGAAACTATTTCTCATATATTATTCCAATGTCATATGCAAGAGTTGTATGGTGTTTAATTGGGTTTAATACAGATAATATATCGGTAGAAGATGATTTCAAAGTATGGTGGAAGTTTTTAGTGAATGATATGTTAGAAAAGGGGCGACATGAGTTTGATTATTTTGATAGTATTGAATTGAATGACACCTATGGAAAGCATGAAACTCTGCTCTATTTGAAGGAAAAGTAATTAATCCTTTGGAAACAAAGGATTGTTATGATTGAGCATGGAATGAAAAGCTACTTTTTAGTGATAAATCACGGGTTCATCTTCAAGGCAATGGGTAGCAACGACAAGAAGGCAATAAATATAGTAGATGGAGAAGACCACCTCCTGATTTTCTCAAAATAAATTCAAATGCATCATTTATGAAAGCTTCAATAGCTTTAGTTACTTTTGTTTGTAGGAATGTTTATGGGCAAGTCCTGCATATTAGGGCATCAGTTATATCATGCTATTCACCATTAGTAGCTGGACTAATGGCTGTAAGGGAAGCGATCAGGTTTGCAAAGAATCACGGGTTGAATAATGTTAAATTTGAATATGACTCCTTAGTGGTTATTAATTATTGCAACAACCACAATAAGGTTGCTTCATGGAAGATTGCAAGCATTATAGAAGAGATAGAACTATTTATTCTCTCCATTTCTAAAAGAAGCCTATTGTATGTTAGTAGAAATGCTAACCATGTAGCTGATTGATTAGCTAAACATTTTTTTCCTTTTGATCCTGAAGGGTTATTTTTTACTAATTCAGAGCTTGAAAGGCTATTATTAGTGGATGTATTTCTTTCAAATGATTAATAGATTGATGTTTTTATTATCAAAAAAATAATTAGGCTTAATATTTTACTTAAATTTGGCTTTAATTAATAAGATATATTAAAATACTAGTAATTTTTTAATAATTAAGTATCGAATTGAATGGTTCCCTATATAATTAAATCATCTATCAAAAATCTTAATCAACTCTAAAAATTCGTAAAGAAGTCAATTTATTAACTTATTTTTAAATATAAATATAATTTTTAATACTATCATAATAAATAGCCAAATAAGTTATTAATGTTGGAAAAACACTATTTAAGTCAAAAAACTTGTAGTAATTTAGTGATTAACGATCAAATCCACCCCTATTATAATAATGAAATGATAACTACCAATTCAAACGAAAATGACATTCATCTAATCTTATTTAATTTATACATTCATATTATATTTTTTTATATAATATATAATTATTTGGCAAATATATATATATATATAATTGCAATATTGTTGGCATACTGGGTCCTACACTGAAAACTATTTGACGAAGCAACTTTACTGCGCACCGACCGACTTTTTATTTTATTTTATTTTTTATATATCATTATCCCAATTATAACAATGTCGTTTATAGTGTTGTACGCACCGTAGCCAGAAAACTATTGTCGTTTATTATTGACAATACTGGCGATTACTACAATATGCAGCTTCCCCATCTTTGTCGCGTAACTCCCATGAAGATTTTGTCTCTTTAATTTCCCCAAAAAATAAAAAATTGTAAACATATATTTTCTTCATCTCAAAATATTTATTATTTAAAAAAAAATTATTTTAATTTATTTATTATTTTAAAATTTCAAGAAGATACGTATTATTTTTTTTAATTTTAGAATGGTGTATTCAATTGAAATTTTTAAAAATATTTATAGATTTTTTTTAAGTAAATGATTTTTGCAGAATTTATATATTTTTATTGACTTTTGCAAAATTTAGAAATTTATAAATGACTTTCAAAAACTTTATTTTAAAAAATTTTAATAGACATTAGTAGATTTTCAATGATTATTATTGCAGGTCAAACCAATCAAGTTTTTGAAAAATTTAATATTTTTCAAATTCATATTTGACTCAAAAACAAGTATAATATTAATTTGTTATTTTTAAATTTTTTAACTGAATATTATTGTCTTGATTAATACATGCGCTACAATTTTTACTATCATTAAAATAATCCTAATCATGTTCTCAACCCATTAATTTTTATTTTACAATCAATTATTAAACTAGAAAACATATTATATAATATAAGTATCAAATGTTGTATACCAACAAATATATGATTGTATATAACAAAATAAAGTCAATTCATATTTTTACTTGATTGTATGTAGGAATTGGAATAGAGTAAATCCATGACTTATGATTTCATTACTTTAATGGATTTCACAAGTAAACCTATATTTTTAGATATTCAGTTTGGGATGCAAGTTATATTGATGAGAAAAGGTGGACTGATTTTTATATTTGTATATTACTTGTGATTGAAAAAAAAAAAAAAGTCTATGAAAATCTTAAGGGAAAGCGAAAAAGAATTTTTGAGATTTTTTATTCATATAACTACATAAAAAGTCATTAAAAATCTATTATTTATAAAAGTCAATGACTTTTTGAATACCCGTTTACATTTATAGATTTTAGAAAAGTTGTAATTAAATATCTCTTAATTTCTATAGACTTTTTTAAAGTTTTTAAAAGTTATTATCGAATATTGCTTCACTTTTATAGAGTCTTTAAAAGTCATTATTAAATACTTCATAACTTTTTAAATCCATAAAATTCTTTAATTTTCCTAATCCAATACACTCTTGTTACCTTTTTTTATTTTGGAATGGAGAATCTCCATTCCTCATGTGTATTTGCCTCAAACAGAGCGAAAATTTCTCGATTTTTTATCTTTATGGGGATAGAGATGAGCGATATTTCTTTCTCGTTAACGGGAACAGGACATAGGTGGGAAGTGTATTCTCTACTCCACAGAGATTCCCATCCTCGACTATGTAAGGATATAATATTATGTTTATATAATTATTCTATATATATATATATATATATATATATATATATATATATATATATATATATATATATATATATATATATATATATTAGAGTTTCTAATTTTATCAATCAAAATTCTTTCACATCATGATAATTTTTAAAAATTTTAGATTAAATTGATTTATCTCTTCATATTTTATGTGTCTGAATTTATTAATATTTTTTACATAAATTTATTCTTATTTTTCAATTATCATTTATATATATATATATATATATATATATATATATATATATAAACTAATAAATTTTAATTTAAAAATATTAGAATCAGTTTGAGCCTAATTAAAGTCTAAATTTTAAATTTCTAAATATTATATTTCACTATCAAAAAACATATAAAATTGAAGGAGATAAAACAAAATAAAATTTTTAAGTGGAAAATAAAAATCCTCGTGGGGATGGGGATGAGACTAAATAATCTTTGTATGTGAGGCAGAGATGGGGATGGTACTCCCGCTTCACCCTGTAGCCATTTCTATATTTATTCATCTACTAAATATTTATATTAATTATTTATATTTATTTAAAAAAATATTTTAATATTTTTATTAAAAAAATATGACAACTTAAAAAGAGATTTGATAACACTTTTTTTTTTTTTTTTGGCCAAAGGAGATTTGATAACTTAAAAAGAGTGATTTAGTTTTTTTTTTTTTTTTTAAAGAGAAAAAGGGTGATTTAGTTGATAAATATATTCGATATTATAATGAGTTGACTTTTACTATAAATTGATTTTTTTTTTAGTTTTATTAAATTTAGAAAAGATGATTTTGTTAAATTAGTAATTTTTTTTTCTTATTGCTTTCGTTAAATTTATGGGCAGTTAATGGTGCGGTCAAAAAATCTATTCAATTGGACAACTATTATGGTAATTTTTTTAGTATGAATAAATTCTATAAAACAGAAATAAACAGTTATTTTGAACAATAATTTACTTAAAATTTCATATCATCAATTTTATAAATTTAGTTATACTTTAGTTAATTTCTATCAAAATTAATGAATTTATAAAGGAATTGCAAATTAATAATATTTTAAGTTTAAAATGATATATAGAAATTGAATATGAGAATTTATTTATAAATTAATTTTTAAAAAAAATTTATTTACAAATCAAATAGTTATCATTTTCATATATGATATAATTTTTTATTTTAAAAATTATATTTTTCTGATATATTCAAGAAATTGATAAAAAAAGCTGTCAAAAAAAAAAAAAAAGGAAATGGATAAAAAAAAGATAAAAATTTAAAAAATATAATTTTATTTTTAAAGGATTCTTATAATTTTATAAATTTATTGTATCACTTAAATAAATATGTCCTCATTTGAAAGTTAAAAATCCAATAAAATAAAGGGATATATTGATAATTTTAATGAGGTTGCAATATGAATTCAAGTAAAAAAGAAAACAAAAATGCATATACTTTTAAGAATTCTTAAACATTTAAGATTTTATAGTCGAAAACTAAAAATAAAATAAAAATAAGTGACATATTAATAATTAAAGTGAGATTATAATGTACATTTTATTGGGAGTATAACTTTTTCTTTCTCTGATTATTAGGGAGTATAAATTAAAACATAGATTTTTAGGAGTTTAAAATTTTTTGAATTGAATCACTCAACATTTTAATAATTTCATAGGGCTGACTTGAAATTTTTGAGTATTATTTAAAATATATATAAATTAGTAAAATTTTTAAAAATTTCAGTTCAAAATGGCTCCGCCCAGTGGGCGTTACAAACAATTAATATATAGTAATAATATGTGCCTGTTACTTTTATTTCTTATTTCATTAATTAACTTTTAATTTTAAAGACATATCAATTCACAAAGCCGATATTTTAATCCCTAATGCAAGTGGTTTGTATTTGACTAAATAATAAAAATAATAACAAGATATTTTAAGTTTTGATATGTTTGAAAGTTATTGATATGAATAATATATTTTTAAATTGAATTGGAGAAAAAAAAATTAATAAGGTGAAAAGATTGGCCTACTCAGAAAAAAATAAAAAAAAAAACTCCATATACATATACGTGTGTGAAATAATCATGCAAGATTTATCAATTATCAAGTGATTTAAAATGCTCATACTATCTAAAAAATATTCAATTTTTTTTTTATAATAGTATTTTTAAATTAATTTATATGTTAATCGAGATTAAGTTCATCTATAAACTAATTAAATAATGTGTCTCTCAAAGAGAGAGAATGTCAATAGATGAAAAACGTTTAATAGTATATAATATCTACAAAGGCTTTTCTAAATGTTTATAAAAATTCAAATTCAATTTAAAATAAAATAAAAAATGAAAAAATGTATAATTAAATAAAAAGCCACCAAAACATCAACCAATGTATGAACATTCCAATAATTCAAAGTATGAAATTATTAAATTGAATCTGAACCCTAATTTAGATGAATTGACTGTAAGAATCCTTTTAACCATAATAGTAATGCAATAGTATGCAAACAGTCTTATTCATATTGTCAATCAGAACATATTATTTATTGCATATGCAGTATATCATAATATTTAATTCAAATTAAAATTTTTTTACCCATAATGAATTTTAATTCTTTGGTTTGATTTCTTAAAGTTTTTATCATTTCAATTTAATTTGGTAAAAAAAAAAAATTAATTCAATTATATATATATTTTTATAATTTCAATTATTTGAGTTTAAGTTTTATATTTTTATCATTATTTTGATTGGTTCAACTTGTATTAAAATTTAACTTGGTTTGATTTTGTCTGCTAAAAATTTCAATTATTTTGGTCTTCTTTGTAGGATGAGGCCAACAGATTACAGATATTTAAAAAATAAAAATAAAAATAAAAAATTGAAGAAGAGTTGAAAATCTGAATAGCTGGAAAGGAAAGGGAAGAAACTTCTTGAGAAAAAAGTAGGGTAGAAATATAACCGACTTTCAGGGATAAGAAGTAATCTGAAAAATTAAATAAAAACTAGAAACTGGAAAGAAATCTGAAAAATATAAAAATTAAATAAAATACCCCACCACATTTCTCTATCTTTTCTCTCACTCAACTCCCTCTCTCTCTCTCTCTCTCCATGACTTCTTCTTCTATCTCTCTCTGTGTCAACTTGTTTCCCTCTCTCTTCAAACTCTTCAAAAACCACCTCTATATATATATGTATATACCATTTTCTTGTTTTTCCATGGCCATTGTCTTTTCTATTCCAATTTTTCATTTTCTCTTCACTTCCTCTGTTTTTTCTTGATTCTTTTTTTTTTTCAATGGATGCTCTTGAATTGAACCACCACCACCACCACCATGGACTCATAAGACTGAAATGTTCAGTTCAGAACTACAATTGGGGTAAAACTGGAACAGATTCGGAAGTTGCTAGGCTTTATGAGTTGAATTCTGGGTCTGAAATTGATGGTGATAAGCCTTATGCCGAACTTTGGATGGGAACCCATGAGTCTGGACCTTCATTTCTGGTGGAAACAGGGGCAGAGAATGGAAACCCAATTGGGTCTCCTATTATTAGTTTGAAAGAGTGGATTTTTATGAACCCTGATGTGCTTGGAGATAAGGTGTTTAATAAGTGGGGTTGTGATCTTCCTTTCTTGTTCAAGGTACTTGATAATTTTTGTTTGTTTTTGTGATTCTGTAATTACTGGATTTTTAATAACAATCTTAATTGGGGCTGTGAATTTGGAGTGTAATTTTGTAGAGGCAATATATGCTTCTGTTTTCTGACCCACAATTTCAAGGATTTTGCGTTACGATTTCTGTTTGTTGTTATTGATAGGTACTTTCTGTGGCTAAAGCATTGTCAATTCAGGCTCACCCTGATAAAGAATTGGCCAAAATGCTCCATAAGCTGCAGCCAGATGTTTACAAGGATGATAACCATAAGCCTGAGATGGCTTTGGCCATAACAGAGTTTGAGGCCCTTTGTGGTTTTATCAGTCTTAAGGTAAGTTCACCTACCTGCATAATTGAGTAGCTTGTATATACGTATTTTGGGTTTCGTATAAGTTCTATTTTTCTATTATTAGTTAGTGCAACAAATCATGTTGAAATTTAAATTCTTTTTATGGTCATGAAAATTCCCTGAATTTTTATTTTTATATTTTATGAGAAATATAATAGATTAATTAAATTGAATGAAGTTTTACTAGGTCTTGAATGGTCATTAGTATTTATGGTTCTAATGGGTTAGACTTATGTGATACATAACTGGAATGATTTTTCAGCTTGGCAAAGCCTAATATCATGTGACCATTAGTGCTCAATTTTTTTTTCCATGGGAGAACTTGAGTTATTTAGGGTTCATCATTCTACTTTTTGTTTCTTAGGCTTATGAAAATACACCACTCTCACCCACCTTTATCTCTTTATAAAGCATGCTTTTTTCAAAGAAGTCTTGGTTAGGATGGGAATGTTTACTGGAATATACAAGGATCTACTGATAACCCAGAAAATTTAAATAAAATTTAGGGTGAAATTTCATAAGAAAAGGATACTAGCTTGAAAAAGGAATTAAATGCTTATCTTAATCCAAAAGGATCATCAGAGTTGCCGTATGGAAGATGGGAATTTTCTTTTCCAACTGATCTTACTTTGTGCTTATGTGGACGTTTGTTACTGGTTTCTATGATTTTATTTTATTTTTATAAATTCATATTCATTTACCTGAAGCGAATTGCTATATCTTCTCAGGAGCTCAAGGGTGTGCTTCATAATGTTCCTGAGATTGTAGAACTGGTTGGCAGTGCAGATGCAAGCCAAGTCTTATGTCTGAATGAGCAGGATGATGAGGAGATAGTAAAATCAGTTCTGAGATCAATTTTTACCCAACTTATGTCAGCTAACAAAGAGGTGACAACTAAAGTAATATCAAAGTTGAAAAATCGATTGCACTTGGAAAAGCAGGTCAGTTGAAGTTTGTTGCTTAATTCTGGTATTTTGTACGGTAATAAGAACAATCAGAAATACCATATTGTATGGTGCTTTTTGCTTCCATGCATGGAATTGAACTTCTTATACACAAAGATTGTTACATTATAAATTTAATAGCAGAGTTAAAAACATTGCAGGTTAAATGTGTTGGTTTTCTGATAGGTGATAACATGCCACTTTTTTTTTTTTTTTGTCCCAAGGGAGCGGCTGCTTAAACGTTCTGGTAGTAGGGTGTCAGCATTTTCAAATAATCTTTTTTTATTTACTAATGACATGCTGAGTGTTTTTTTTTTTTCCTTTTCTTTTTTGAGGGGATAATGAGATGTTATATAACTTGCTATCATGTTCTTGACCCTTCCTTGATTAACATTCCATCTTCTGTATACTGCGTCAGCTGAGGCAGTTGACAGATAAGGAACAGCTGGTCTTGCGGTTGGAAAAGCAATATCCAGCTGATGTCGGTGTTACTGCAGCTTTCTTTTTCAATTATGTGAAGCTTAACCCTGGTGAAGCATTGTATCTTGGGGCAAATGAACCCCATGCTTATATATATGGCGAGTGCATTGAGTGCATGGCAACATCAGACAATGTTGTGCGGGCTGGCCTTACTCCCAAGCATCGGGACATCCAAACTCTTTGTTCCATGCTCACATACAAGCAGGTGAAGAAATCATTCTCGTATTTAGTTCAGGATTTTTTGAAAAATTTCCTCCTACGTGAGTGGACATGTTTGTTTCTTGTGTTAAATTTGATATCAAATGGCCTGTGCCCAAAGCTGCCATCACCTGCATTCACTTGTAGTACAAAATACGCCAGAAACAGCATTCCTTGCCAACAGCTGCTATTATAGTGGATTCTGATGAGGTTACACTCTTTGTTTCCTTAGTGATTCAAATTATCAAGGTCACTATAGCATGACAATGCTCTATAAATTAGTAAGTCAGGATGACATTTTTTTTGTCTGAATGGAACACAATTGGACAAGTCGACACATAGAGATCACAATAGTGGTTCTCTGCAATCATAAATTGAGCCCTTGAAGGTATATTGTCAGCCATCTATTTATAAATTTTGACCAAATTGCGGATCACGTATTGTCAACGTGTCTGGAGTGCATATTTGATTTTTGTTTTTTAATATTAAAAATTTTCTCATCAACATTTTGTAACACAAAATATATTAAAACCCGGGAAATTTTCTGAAATTTGCTTCTCTGGTTGTGATCCAGGGCTTCCCTGAAATCCTGAAAGGCTTTCCTCTGAGTCCATATATAACAAGATACCTCCCGCCATTTGATGAATTTGAGGTTGATAGCTGCATTCTTCCTAGAGGGGCATCAACATTGTTCCCTGCAATTCCAGGTCCTTCTATTTTTCTAATCACATATGGGGAGGGCATAATGCACACGGGATCATCCAAAGAAGTTGTCACCGAAGGAGATGTTATGTTTGCACCTGCGAACATCGAGATCAGCATAGCAACTGCATCTGAGCTGCACCTGTATAGGGCTGGAGTAAATAGCAGGTTCTTCCAAATCTTGTGAATGGAAATTGGAAAGACACATCAGCTCTCAGTATTAGTTGGGTAATTTATTCATTGAGTTTGCATGTCTCATGCTGTATGTTTGCTAACTTTCTATTATTTATGTATTTAATTTAATATTATAATATACTGTAAAGAGTAATATTATAGATTGCATGTAAATGCAATGAGATGTAGTTTGAGGTTATAGTGGCAAGAAATAGAATCATATACCATTTTTAATACTCATTACTCACTTTTGCCTTCCTTTTCCTTATCCTAATCTTTAATTAGGTTTTATTTGTTCAATTGCATAAACACTTCCTCTACATATATATGTAAATTAAACACTTTTGAAAATAAGATTAGCATATAAAATGCTCATAACTCCAACATATTTTTTAGTTTACTTAAATATTTTACCTTAATAAATTTTAAATCAATTTATAAAAGTAAATATTAAAAGAAATTCTCTCTAAAATCCCTATTCTTTTCTCCTGTCTCCTCTCTACTTTCTTTCATTTTCTCACAAACCAAACATCCTTTATTTCGTTCTTGCCATCAACGAAAGCAAGAAATCAATTGACATATTCTCCACAACAAAGAAAATAATTAACAAATTCTTCAATTCTTGATGTATCCTCCACAGCAAATCAATCAACAAGCCCAAACATATTTGAAAAAAAAAAAAATAATAATAACAAAACGGTCACTTGAATTTTGCCCATGGGCACTAGGACGCGCTATTTGCTTTAGTTCCTCCTTCCCCCTCCTCCTCCTCCATTATCTGTTAAAATCCAGCAACATCGCCTCTCTATCAAAAGGATGCCGTCTCTGTAGACTCCACAGAATCTCTCAAGACCACCCATTCTCAACTTTCCGGTGATAAGTCTGACCAAACACAGCTTAATTCATTTGCACATGTTAAGTCGAGTGGGTTTTCGGGTGATCCGAAATGAAGAGTTTCTTCTTTTTCATCCAAACCGTTGCGTTCTCTATTTGGTAGGGTGAGATCAAACGCGAAGTCAAGGGCGACTCTCGCTTCTGCAACTGCAGCCTCTCAATCAGTGCCGACTCCATAAGCTTCTGCAATCGAGTTGAGGAGATTTGTCAATCTCTCACTCGTTCTCTCTCTCTCTGTTCAGAGCTGTCTTTTTTCTTCTTTTTATTATTATTATTATTTTCTAGTTTGACTACGTGCAAAGATAAATTGGACCAATTTGAATAGAAAATGAAATGTTTGTATTAAATTGGACTATTTTAAGCCTAATTGGGCTTAAGTTAATGAAGCAGATTGAACGTTTGTCCAAAAGAAAATATTATATAAGATTGGATCACCATTTCTTCAAATATATAAATACTATTCTCTGTTTATCCAAAAGAAAAAAAGGATCAGTATTTTAATAACATTCTATCTGTTGAATCAAACCTTGTTATGAACAAATTGAAATTTAGACCAAAACATTGAAAATCGAAAATAGAGTCAAACGAAAGCTTAATCAAATAAACTGAAAAGCATAATTTCATTTCAGCTGCCAGTTTAAGAGAATTGAACAACGGTGAATCTTAAGTTCTTAAGACTCATTTTAACCTTCCAATTTTGACATCCGGCTTGGCAGAAAAGCTCGCCATTTACCAACAAAGCCAAGGATAAAAAAAAAAAAAAATTCAATTTTTGGTCTAAAATTTTACATCTAAAATCATTGCAAAAATTTTCAACAGCAGACTATTTAATAAACAAACTTACTTTTCAGAAAGATAGCACGTTCTTCAACCCAACAAAATTTAAGAAGCACAGAAAAAGGTAGATTCAGGAGTGTTTTACCATCCTACGCAAAAAAACACATTCAACCAAATTCAAGAATCAAAATTTTAAATAGTATCCTATCTGCTGCAATTTTAAAACTCTAGAAAATAGAGACCAAAATTCTTAATAGATCTTCAGGCCTCTGTTATCGGGTATTCAAAAACCACATCTTTTCCAGTAAGCTTCCTGTAGACTCCAGCAAATGTCTCCAGCTTGTACTCAGTGTTGTTCTTTTCTTTAGGATCCAAGAAAATCTAATAAAAAAAATAGTCTCAGTACCAATGTAAGAGGAACAGACAAAACAAAGCATAGTTACAATTACGTTCACTTGAAATATAGTGTAAAAACTACCTTGGTAATTTTAGACCCATCAATTCTGTATCTAACACGTTTCCCAACAATCTCAGCAGGATATACAACATCCTCAAGCATGGCATCATGCACAGATGTAAGGGTGCGGGAGCGAGGTCGCTGAATAGCAGAACCTTTCTTTGGTGGACGCAAGATCCTTCGGGTGGCAATCAGGACAACATCCTGCCAAACAATTAGAGAAGCAATTGAAACAGAGTATAGATGCAAGAACCTTGAAATTTACAGACATTGGCTTTGACATTTACCATGGCGAACACATAATATCAGAATATCAAATGACTGCAACTGTAAAATGATGACCATCATCTCCTATAATCTTGATACTCAGCTAAATAATGCATTTTGCACATTGTATACGTAATCATGCTGGATAATCAGTGTGTCATGTACTTGTCATATAATAACACTTAAGAAAAAGACATTTATGCTAACACTTCTTAATGCATCACTTCTTAATGCATCCTTGAATCAAAATAAGAAATTACCTTCCCACTGAATTTTTTCTCCAACTCTCTAACAAGGCGAAGATGAATCTTGCGGTACGCCTTCCTCAATCTGTAGGGAACATAAATAACAACAGCTTTGCGATTTCCAGAAATATCCATTTGACTGCGAAGGTAAAACGATTGATTTAGCTAATAACATTCAATTAGATGACTAGAAAATAACTGAAGGGAATAACAGAGAAACTTCAAATAGAAAATGCATGCAATTCTATACATACACTGCTTGATTAATGAAGAGATCCTTCAAATCACTTTTCAGCTCTGGGTTGGTATTCTCAAGATCAAACAATGCCTGCATATGACAAACATTTCAATATATCAATCACTACACTGCTTTAGTCCACGAAAGAATGTTATACAAAAATAGCTTTGAAGAACCAACCTGTGCAACTGACTCCTCAAATTCAGTAGGTTCAGCATCCTTATCCTTCCGGATCTTCTTCCACGTAGTGTACATCTCGGCAAATCTAGCAACAGTTTAGCATCAATATGTGAACTATAATTGTACATTTAACATCATAATTCACAAGAGAGAATAACAAGTAATGCATAAAAGTTCACAAACTAGAATTATTACTAATTAGACATTCTTTGTGTTTTTATGTGGAGTAACAATCTATCAAGTAGCTAATGTTGAGTGATTAATTCTCTTAGTCTTGTAAATAATTTGCCAAAAGAATAGAACATCTATATGTATATCAACCTAAGAGCCCTGGAACTAAGACAACCTAATTATCCCTGTCAATGTCATATTTTACTCTAAAAACGATCAGGTCACGGATTCAAAATATTATATTCTTTTATCACAGGAAACAAACCCAATATATGATAATCATAACTTGTTATTTTAATAACACGCCACAAACAAATCCAGCAAAAGATTACACCCAAAACTAAAAACCAACTACACACAAAATCAACATCTGCTTTCATTATCTTAGAATAAAAAGAACACATCATCAAATCCTCAGTTTACATTACTTCTTCTTCAATCGAGTTTCTAAGAAACCAACCAGATTGCATTGAACAACCATCAATCATAACCACAAACAAGAGAAAGAATCAAATAAGCATAACAAATAGCAGGTTCGATCCGATCAATAAGGGAAAATTAAGCCACAACAAAGAGAACCCAACAAAAAAAAAAATTATAATAAAATAATCCATTTTCTCGTTCTGCATTAATCATTATACATCAATACCAAAAACAAAAAGAACTAAACCAAATTGAAGCATTGTTTAATACCCAAAACAAAACACAGATAGAAATAAGAAAATTGAAGAGCAGTCAGTGTATAGCTTACCAAGTCTCCGGGCTCGAGCGGCAGTAAAAGATAGAGGAAAGGACTTGAGTTGTAGCTGCTTTAGCCAGATGCCGCGCTGAATGGAAGAAAAGATAAAATGGCTGTGGAGGATTAAATATGGTTGGGCATTAGGGTTTCAGTTGCCCTATTTTTTTTGACGGTATAGATTAATTGACAACTTTTGATCTGACCCGTTGGTTAGTAAATGTTCTTTCTTCCTATCAATGCGACGTCGGTTTTTAAATGTCACGTATCGTTACGACTTGTTTGGTTAATGATTTAGTAGGTCCCACATATCAGTTTTCTGTTTTTTTTTTTTTTTTAACGGTGCAGATTAATTGAGAATATTAGATCTAACCGTTGGATTTTTAGATACTTGTATTGGTTTGGTGAAAAGACGGGAAGCCCTAATATTTATACATATAAGTGTATTAAATCGAACTATTAGAAGAAAATAATTTAAAGTGTACATTTGGCAAAAAAATTATAAATAAATAAATAAAATTAAAGTGTTTATTTTTACTAATATTTTTGAAAAACATGATATTAAATCCACTTTTCTCAAAATCATAATTTCCTAAATTTTATAGAGTGGAAAAACAGTTTATTAAAATGTTTTAAACTTAACATCAAGTGATCACTTTAAACTTACAATTTATCAAAGTAACAAATTAATCAATTATTCTTGTATATCATAAATTACAATTAAAATTGCCTACACAAGCAATAAGAATCAAAATTAAATGGTAAAATAAACATGTATTATTAATTTTTGTACCAAAATAAAAGCGAACTATAATTTATAAATGAAAAAAATAATTAAAAAAATAAACCAGATATACCTACAAGATGTATGCATGTAGTAGTAGATTTTATCATGCATGGAAGAAATAAAGAGTGGAAATAAAAAAGAAGAAAGATTAATTTGAAGAGCTTAGAAAAGCGAAGCATGCAATGAACTAACTATTAACTTGTTTTTCTAACTTGATTGTATATGAACGTCTTCTAACCTCATCTCAAATTAATATTCTCTTCATTATAAAAAAAAGTAGCTATTAAAAAAAAATCACAATTTTTAAGATAATAATAATTTTATAATAAATTATCAAAAAAATTATTATTAATTACAGTATAAATTAGAAAAATATATTTCATATTTAGAAAATAAAAGAATAAATTAATTATTTTATCATTTTTATTATTGAATTACTAAATATTCACTTATTTATAAATAAAATTAATTTTTTTAATAATTATTTTTTTCAAAATGAAGAAATTTATCTCAATATCTTCTAGTAGGAAAGAAAAGAAACCTTAAAAATTCATTCTATCTAAAAGTATGAGTGTCAAAATCTACCGCCAATACTTATATAGCAAATAAAGCCTAAGGCTAAACGTTTTTTAAAGAAACATGAAAGTAAAATAAAAATTAAAATTAAAAAAAAGGCCCCACTAAAGTACTATTGGGTGTAGTTTGTCAATTCTGGCATTTCCTAAAGACAAAGCCTTGTATTGCGCGTGCAGATTCGTTTATAGCACTTTCACTCTGTTCTTCTTCCATTCGAATGGGGAACTCTCATAGACTCTAGTCTTTGCTATTAATTAATAAATAAATGTATTATTTTAAAAAAAATAAAGAAAAAAGAATCTGTCTTCTATCCTCTACAGAACCAAAATCTGGTTACTAGTTTAGGAGGAGAGGGCATTTCATTGCAGCAAATTCTCGGATCTCAATGTTCAACACTGGCAACAACAGTCCCAATGGAATCTCTCTCTCCGGCGGCAGTGGAGGATTCTGGTGGGCAATGGCAGCCCGGCAGTCTAGAACAGCTGTAGCCATCACAGCTTTGGCCGGAATCGCCAAGCAAAAGCAAAAAGCAGTAGGTAATAAATGACGGAAAAATTCTGAGAAATACAATTTGTAGAAAGCAAAAAAAGCAAGACCGAATTCTTTATTTCTTTTAATTTTGGGATTTTAAAGTAGTAAATTGTTTGTAAGAAGAGAGAGAGAGTAAGTAAGAGAATTAGAGAACAAAGTGAAGTAAATGAAAGCTCTAAGACGAAGTCACACTTCGTCTTCTTCATCAAATTCGTCTTCTCCATCATCATCATCATCAGGGTCGTCATCTTCGTGGGTTCACTTGCGTTCGGTCCTTTTAATTGTTAATGCGTCTTCTCCAGCTTCTTGTTCCTCTTCTGATCGGTGAGTCCTCTGTGAATTTTATTTATTTATTTATTTTTGTTCAGATCCGATCTGTTTATTTTCAGTTCAATTAGGGGTTTTGTTAATTTAAAATTTTCTGATAAAAGATTGTAGCTTTTGGTCATACAAATCCTACTGGGTTCTTTAAATTCCTTCGCATCGGTTATTGTTCTAACCAAGTAACTTAATGGATAGCTTGCAGTGCCTTTAAGCAGTATATCAGAGTGTTTTGGGACTTAGGATAATGGGCATATTTTTTCTGTGGGAGGTCACATTCATTAGCTTACAGTAGTTTTGCTTGATTTAAACACGATCATCGTTCAAATTTTAATATGGACAATGGGACTTGATGTATAGTTTTGAAATTTGAAAGACTTATCTTGCGCCCTTCCACGAATGATTAATTGCTATTTGTTAGTTTGGCTTTTGTTTGTTTGCATATTTCCTTGTGCTTGTTGTTATGTCTTATATGAATGCTGATATTATTTGTTCTTTCATTTCAGGGGCCATCTTAAATCACCATGGTCTCGCAGGAAAAGAAAAAATGCCCTTACTCCTCGGCAATGGAGAAGATTGTTTACTACAGATGGGAAACTCCATGATGGTGGAATTAAGTTTTTGAAAAAAGTTCGGAGCGGAGTGAGTAACAACATCATTTTCTATGTTATATTTTACTATGCTATTATTCTGGGAATACTTATATCCTTTACCTCTGATATAGGGTGTAGATCCAAGTATTAGAGCAGAGGTTTGGCCGTTCCTACTTGGAGTGTAAGCATGTGTAATCTTGTTTAATTCCTTGAAATATTGTTATTGTTCCTACCACCTCCGTCACATGTTTCAGTACTAGGCCCCAGATGTATGCTTAAATGTTACAAAGTCTAAAGGGTTTTGGTCCTTGGCATGCCTTGAAAAGGATTTAATCAAACTTTTTCCCTAAAATCTATATATTATGGATTAAGGTTCAATTTTGCTGCTTGTTATGTTCAGGCATTTGGAAGCAATATCTTTATTTTTCCTCTTTTAGCTCAGTTATGATTGATATTATTTTATGAGAGTAAGATTCTTAGTTTCTATAAGCTGGCTTTTCTTTCCTATTTTTCCTTTTTTCATTTATCTTACCATGGGCATATTTGAAACCAGTGGGTTGTAAGTGATATCTTTTACTTATTTTTTGTTATTCTTTATGATGTCATCCGTCCAGATTGGTAGCAGTTTGTGTTTTGTGGACCCTTAGCATTGAATCTATTTTAAAAACCTTATACTGGATAATGTTGGTTCATATTTTTCCTCACTGTTACAAATCACCATTATGATGACTGATTTGTTTTCCTTTAACAGCTATGACTTAAACAGTTCCAAAGAAGAAAGGGATATCATAAGAACCCAGAAAAGGTGTGTCAGCCAAGCTCATCCTAAAATATCAACTTCTTGTTTTAAGCTATTAAGAATCTTAGATAAATTAATTCGTGGGTTTTCTGCCCTAAATGTGGTCTCCTATTTCTTCTTCTTTGCCTTTGTTCTCATTGTTCCTTTGTGACAATCTTTGGCTACAGAAAGGAATATGAGAAACACCGCAGACAGTGCCGACAGCTCCTCAGACACAGCAATGAGAGCTTCAAGTTGAATGGAAGTGTTGAACCAAGCGACAATGGGGACAGTGGTAGTCTTGTCCCAGACATGGACTCTTCTAGTTATGAAGATGTGGTTAGTGCCAGGGAATCCCTTTCTAGTGAGGAAAGAAATGCAGATGTAGAGTACTCTGATGATCCCTCTAGCACACTGTTGGAAGGTGATGATAGTTCAAGACAACAAACAAGTGCACATGCCCCTGCACTAAACACAGAGTCATCTGACTCAGACTCCTCTGAAGACCCTGAGAACATAATTCAGGCGTCCTCCTGTTCAGAAGGTAGGGAAAAGAATGATCCTGATGTGCCTTCCAAGGAGTTTGTTTCTCCTGCAAGGAATCAGCTTCACTTAAGCTTGCCTGCTGCTGAAAATTTTGCCACCTGGCAACGGATCATTCGTGTAGATGCAGTGCGTGCTAATTCAGAATGGATACCTTACTCCCCATCTCAGGCTTCAGTATCAGAGGATAGAGCACGCTGTTCTGCAGAGGCTGTTGGGTTAAAGGGCTATGATCACCTGGAACCCTGCAGAATTTTCCATGCTGCCCGATTAGTTGCTATTCTTGAAGCCTATGCACTGTACGACCCAGAAATTGGCTATTGCCAGGGCATGAGTGATCTACTTTCTCCCATAATTGCTGTTATTACAGAAGATCATGAAGCTTTCTGGTGTTTTGTGGGTTTTATGAAGAAGGCTCGCCATAATTTTAGGCTTGATGAGGTGGGAATTCGAAGGCAGTTGAATATTGTTTCTAAGATTCTCAAACGCAAAGACTCGCACCTTTTTCGGCACTTGGAGAAGCTCCAGGCCGAGGATTGCTTTTTTGTTTATAGGATGGTGGTGGTGCTGTTTAGAAGGGAGTTGACTTTTGAACAGACAATTTGTCTGTGGGAGGTTATGTGGGCAGATCAGGCAGCCATAAGGGCTGGCATCGGCAAGTCAGCATGGTGCAGAATAAGGCAACGAGCACCGCCAACAGATGATTTACTGCTTTATGCTATTGCAGCTTCTGTATTACAGAGGAGGAAATTAATTATAGAGAAGTATAACAGTATGGATGAGATTTTAAGGGAGTGCAATAGCATGGCTGGGCAACTAGATGTGTGGAAGCTGCTAGATGATGCACATGACTTGGTGGTCACCCTGCATGACAAGATAGAGACATCCTTCTGATTGCTGCATTTCGAGTATCTTCACTAACTCATGTTAATTCTTTTTCTTCTTTTGGGGTACTTAAAGTTTCCTTCTGCGCTGCTTGAAACAAGCACCCCAGGGGCTATCTATTCTCAATTGTGCTGATTACAAAAATGACTTACTTGGGAAGATTTATTTAGAGATGTCTGCATGTAGTTTTACTACTCTTTGGAATACAACACAGTCCCATATTCACTGCCACATCGTATGAAACAGGCTGGGGCTGTACCTCCGACCAATGTATTAATATTGGATGAGAAATATAAAGATATCAAATATATGATTCTCAAATTTTGACCTCATCCGCCTCTTGTCAATGGATACCCGGAATCTGGCTGCGGTGGAAGCTATTTAATTAAAGCAGGATTAGGTGCTGTAGCTTCTCCTAGCAGCTGAATAAGATTCTAAATTGTAGTGTAGCAAATGGCAATGCTATGTTTTTCCTGGAGATTTCTTTCAATTAAATGATGTCATTATGTACTCTTCCTTGGATTTTCGTAATTTATAAGTGTAAAATTAAAAAATCTTTATCCAACAAATGTTATGTACTTTTGTTCCATTACAAATTATTGTTTTACAAAGAAAAGAAATATCTACTAGAATTGCCATATAATTTCTCACACAATTAGGCTTTTATTAGTTATATAAATGGCCAATACGTTGCAGGTAATTACACAATTTAATTTCCATTTTTGTTTTTTTTTTATATATTTATATTATATAATTTGTTGAAATAGTAATGTTAAATTGAAATGTTTTGTTCTAATCATTGTTATTAGTCCCTTCCAATATTTCAATTATGATAGCATTTGATATAAACTTTTTTGAAGTTAGATTTTGATATATAAATTTAATTATCATATGTAAATTGCTAATATCATGAATCATGAATGCCATATGATCTGATTTATCTTGCGAATGACACTTGACTTGGGCGCACAAACATCATGAGAAAATGCAAGTCCATTAACAACTGCAATTAAGGATTACAGAAGTAAGAATTAAAAAAGAAAAAAAAAAGATTTTTTAAAAGATATCAAATGTTAATTCTATCGCTATGGTAAAATTTAATTCATCATTATGGGAAATTTGGTCCTGTCCTGAACTCAACAGGATTATATTAATGGAGCGGAGATTGAGTCTCCGGTTGCATCAAATTAATATATATATATATATATATATATATATATATATATATATAAATTTATTATTTTTCATTGAATATTTAATTATATTATTATTTTTAAATATTAATTAATAATATATAAAACTTTATATATATATATATATATATATATATATATATATATATATATATATATATATATATATATATATATATATATATATATATATATATATTGTCAAAATATAAATCATATTAATTAATATTTAAAAATAATAATATAATTAAATATTCAATGAAAAATAATAAATTTATATATATATATATATATATATATATATATATATATATATATTGTCAAAATATAAATCATGAAATTTTAACATTAAAAAAAATGTAAATAGAGATCCCTATTTCCACCTTACATTTGACCAACACCCAATTTATCCCTCTACCTTTACTCCGACTATTCATGGGGCGAGGATAAGAATCTTAAAACCCGCCCCATTCCGCCTCATTGCCATTACTAATTACCTTTTAATTTCAATTTAATTATGTCATTTGCCAACATCTAATGGATACTAACATATAGATTACCTTTAATTTGTAAATAAATTCCCATGCGGACTGTCTAATGTTCTAAATACAAAATCCATTTATAAATTCTATTTTAATAAAAATAAAGATATAGAAATCCAAAACTGATTTATATAATCAGTATTTAACATGTCAGCATGTGTTTGTAAAACTATTTAGACATGTCTCACTCTTTACTCTCTTAAGAGTTAGTCCATATATTTAAATTATTACTAATTAATAAGAATTATTAAAGGAGAAAACTATTACTATTCTTATTGTAAAACTCATTAATACTATTTCAATCCATTTAGCCTTTTATCATCTTAAAAAAAATAAATTTATTCATAGATTTTATGAAATTCATTTAAACAGAAAATCGTTTATGGTCCTTAAAATACAAGGCATGTATACTGTTGACACCTGCCTCATGGGTTACCAAACCTGTTTTCAACAGTTCAAGCCCAAAGGCCTCTTCCTTGAAAATCTTCCTTGCAAAATAAGTGGACATGATATGAAATTTAATCACCCTAAAACTAAAACAACAGAATGTCGTTAGGCCAAAAACTCTATTATTTGCATTGTACAAACAAGAAGTCAATCTGGAATTGATCCTATTGTTTCACTCTCAAAATCCATACAACAATTGATATGCTCTGTTCTAACATTTTCAGTACAGCACATAAAAAAAAATTCCCAAACTGTAATGCTTGAATCCCAGTTTTCTCTTGCTCTTGCTCAGATGCACAATACTTTTGAGAGAAATGACATTCTAAGCATGGATGAGGATAAGTTCCTTTTGGAATGACATTTCCATTCCTATGATCTACTCAAACCATTTAACCATGACAAAATAACTTTTGCGCCTTTCTCCCATGAACAATCTAACATCATGTCATGAGCAACTCCTTCAACACAGATTGGCAACACACCATAAAATCTTCCTGTTTCATCAAGTCCTTCTGCATCCTAAGAAATTTTGAGCAAATTAACAAGCGAATTGGAAAGTTGGGAACAATATAACAAAAGATATTGCAGTGGTCTAGTGAAAATGGGAGAGGCAATTATATTGTTCTTGTAGTTCAAAGCTGCAATTTTTTCAGAAAGTTTCGTCAAGCAAAAATCTCTAATGGGTCCATGTGTGACGATTTACTGATAAAATGACAGCAATAGAGGCAAAGTCCTCCGTATTGAAATTGAGGTAGAGGTTGTTCTGCCAGAAACAATGGTAGGATGGGGGAAAAATACGTAAATGGGATTCATGGGACTAGCATTGCATATGAGAGTTTTAAGGCCCTACTGATGCCAGAGCTGTCCTTATCATAGGCTTAAAGCAGATGGTACAGATTTTTGTCACATTTCAAAATAACAGCACATGGTCAAGATAGAAGTGTGCCTATTTGTAACTCCACAGCCACCTGGAACTGCTAGCTGGAGTTGTTTCTGGAATCATTGGCCTAACTTACCAAAGTTATCCCTGCCGCACTATTTACATGGGTTGGAATGGGGATAATGACCACTGTGTTGAATAAAGAAGGGAAATGATGCACTGAAGGAAGTGGGAGTGATGTAACCTTTAAATAAAATTTGAAACTTCCTTATCAAGAAAAATAATGCATTGATGAAATGCTTATTTGCCCCAAATAGCAAAGAATTTAAGAGGTAGGTTAATAATTGCATAATTGAGACATCAAAGTTACCACTATGAAGTCGTCATTTGCGCCCACAACAAGGACTTCAATGGAAGATTTTGGTACTGAAGGAACTGGAAGTGATGCATTTAGCTTTCTTAGATCAAACAATGGCATCCTTGAACTTTCTCTCATTAGCTCCTGGTAACTGAAAGAAAACACCAAATAAATTTTCATGAGAAATCAAAAATAAACTTTAGTTAGCATTTAGTAAAATAAAAATGCAAGCATTTCAATACATATGTGAGGAAACAATTTTCTTTGGCTCAACAGAGTTAATAAAAAAACCAAGAAGCAGACTAGCTAGATATGTACCAACTTTTGATGAATCCAGCAATCCTTTTGCACCAAAGATATTTTTTAGTTATTTTTCACTAAAGAGGTCTAGGATCAACAAACATGAAATTTTGTAACTGAAATATGATATTTTTATAGTAGTGAAAATCGACATCATCTGAACAAGTTTCAAACTTACTCCAAAAATATGAAATATCTATCATAATAAACTCTCATCATTTATGAATGTGTGTGAAGCTCAGTTCATAATTTTGTATATGCTCTCTGTTGCATTCAAGACTAGGGACTACATGGATGATTTTTGAGTTTGCACATCCCAACCATTTAGAGAAAGGGAAAAAAATGCCTCACAATCTTGTACACTCCCAAGACAAATTGGAAAGGTAGGTTGATTAGAAGGGTATACCAACTGTTAATAGATAGACATCTGTAAATATGTCTATATGGTAATAATTTGATTAGAATAGCTGTATATCTGTGTAATTATGGTGTAAATAATTTACCATAATTAGAGCTATATTTTAGGTAGGAAATAGCAGATTTTCAGGGATGTAAATCAAATTTATCTCTATTTAATGAAAGCACTGTGAAGGTGAAGATCATTCAGCAAAATTGTCACCAACATCCTGCATCGCAGGTTATGGGACTGAGAAGAGTCAATGCAGCCTTCTCCTAAAATTACAAGGAGGCCATTTTTGTGGTTTAAACTCACAAGGCGTCTAACAGGTGAAAGTATCAAGTATGGAACACTAAAGTACAGGCTACTAGTGGTGTAAAAATACACCAGAATAATTGATGAAAGCATGGTATTAATAGCAGTTTCAATATACACATAAATCATTGGCTTAAAAGCTAACCCCTTCTGGATAATTAATCTTTCATTTTCTTTACACGAGTTCGCACTTGTTGTAGATTAATTGATTTTACAAAACGAAGTTAAGCTTCATTTTAGATCCAGTAGCATGGTTTTGGATTGGAATAATGCATACTGACTGAAATGTATTTTATAATTCAATTTTCTGATGAAAGTGCACTTTATTAAGCCCACAATACATGCTTAAATCAATAAAAGGATGCACAAGCTTAACCAAATAAAAGTATATCGTTAATTTCCATTTCTCATTTCAAACAACACAAGGAGTTTAAATGCTCGAGAACATCATTAAAGGGCCCATAGACAAACCGCATCAGCAGATGATCCTCCATTGTTGATGTGAAAAACGTTTCTCTACAAAGAGAAAGATCAGTTTGAAAAGCTTTAGCTGCCAAGCTCCATGTCACCTGCTTACAGTTCAGATGAATTTTGCATTAGTCATTAGTTGCATCCACAAAAGCCAAAAGGGATGGCTTTTTCTTCAAGATTGAAAGTTCAATAAAAAAAAAAAAAAAAGCAGAGGATATTAATAAAAAACTGAAGAAGGAAAAGCTGAGTATATCAATAAACAAAAGTTTACAAATTCAACAATAACTTTTTATAGATTAAAGAAATCATCGAGAATTTTAGGTGAATGATGAAGGGAAAACAAGAACAAAGATTTAATCCAAGTTTTCACAACTCATGTTCCAAGATTGGAAAGGGTATAAAGACATGTGATCTTCTTCCACATAATCTAATGCAGGTACCTTAAAAGCAGCAATAGGCTTGGAAAAGAGATACCGCCACACTAACCCACTGGAAAAAGAAAGAAAAAAATTTCAGTCCAGGCTATTTACAGTTCAACTAAAGTAACAGTATAACCATTCCGATATGAAGTTACCTATTACCCGAAGGAGGTACAGAACAGACAAGCACAGCTCCAGAAAGATCAGGATAAAGCTTCTTCATTTCTAGAATTTAGTCCAATGAGAATAAGAAGAAAATCAGTACAAGCAAAGCAGTAGCTTCTCAAACCATTAAAAAAATCAAGATCACTTTGATGAATATTAACGATCTTCAACCTAAAAGCTCAAGCTTTGTTGGTGAGAGTCCAAAAGATAGTTTCTATTTTTGTAACAATGAAATAGATTTGCATCTCATAGTTTACCCCTCCAGGAGGGGTTTAACCAAAGAAAATAGTAACATTAGCATTTTGTCTGCTCTAAACCATAAGAACTAATGATAAAGTCAGAAAGATAAAAGCATTAAGTTACAATCATTTCACCTAGTTTACAATGGTTACCTAAAAATAGGAAGATGAAGATTACCTATAAATTGTTCGTTTCTTATATTTGCAATGTAGTACTGAATAATTAGCCCTCCAAATGAATGTCCAAGCAATACTGGTGCACATTTGAGTTTTTTATGGATGAAATCGGCAACATCACCTGCATGTGTCTACTGCAGAATTTGAAAGTGAGCAAGAAATAAGAATAATTGAGCATTCATCTATATGGAGGTAGTAGAATGTCTAGAAACTTGTAAAACCTAAAAGGTTTAGCTTCTAGTGGAGAGCTAAAATACCTGTAGAGAACCAGCAAAAGAACTCGCTGGTCCATCGCTTTCACCCTGTAGACAAGTGAGCAAATAATACTAAATCAATGACATATTGGCAGCTTAAATAATTTCAGAATTTTACTGCAAATCTTGCCATCACCACAGAATTAACAACCTTAAAATGCTATGATGCAAAAAATGAGATTATGGCTTATGTTATTTGCTCAGTGAGTTGTTGAAGCAACAAAGATATGTTCAAAGGTTTCTAAGGAAAGGGGAAAAAAAAAAAGTTGAAATCAAAACAAAATTATACACGCCAGATCCTGTGTGAAATTCTTCTTCTTTTGCTTTTTTTTTTTTTTTTTTTCAATTTTTGATAAAAGAATAAAATTTTATAAGAGGAAGATAACTAAGTATGCCAAATCAAACTTCCATAGTTCCAAAATAAGTGAAGCAGGGAAAGGAAGGATTTCCCTTGTTTAGTAAGAATTCACAGGAAGTTGAGAATCATATGAAATTAGAAAGAAAATGTTTAAAAATAAGTTATTTTATTCCCAAATGGTACATGTATTTGATTGACAAGATTTTCATTTTACAGAAGTAAAGAAAAAAGCCTTACTGCAGAGAAGTTGAGAATCAAACCTAGATATCAATGATTAATCATAAACAAACAAGTGGGAAGTGAATATTTTACTGTTTTGAATCCTAATTTTTTTTGTTAGTCAGGTTTATACTCACAGAAATTTTACCTTAAGGTATATAGTCCCACTACAATGGACTTCTATTTACTTTCTTGAGATCCCAATAATGAAGGAATATGACTTAAATTACTACAAATATCTTTCAATGATCTCATACTTTCTGAACAATCAGCCAAAATAATAAATAGAGAAAAAGGAAAGCAACAAGAAATAGTATTTTACTAAAATCTAATCCCTTATTCCGTATGTTGAATTGAAAACAAGAAAAAGGTCCATTAAATGATTGAACAATCAAGAATAAATCATAAAAATGGATCAAATTAACAATTGAACAACCATTCAGCAACATATAAAATAAAATGAAAATAAGCGTAGATAAATGTATATGGGTAATATATAGAGAGAAATGACCTGACCCAACAAGCTCACGGCATAACAATCATAACCATAGCTTGAAAAGAAGGGTAACCAGTGCTCAGCCCAGCACCAAGCTGCATGGTAGCTTCCATGAACGAAAACCAGAGGTGGGTTTTCACTGTTTCTTTTATCTGGGTCTTTATTACCTACAATATTACTCTTCTGTTCAATCACCTCCATGTTCAGCCCAGATGGAAGCTGGTGGAAAAGACGGGTCTGGCCCTGCTTTAATTCGTAGGGTACCCTCATTTTGCCTGATTTGTCGAGGACAGCAAGGGGCTTTACGGTCACTTTTGGGAATGAGAGGTTTGGGTTGAAGAGAGAGAGAAAAGCAGCCATTGCTGTCAAGCTCAAAGAAACTAACCCAGCAATCACTCAGTAAATAATTCTCTCTTTTTAGGAATTTATTTTTACTTTAGTACCTTTTTTAATTTTTTACCACCATAAGTTTTGGTCATTTAAAGTTTTATGGTAATCAAATTCAAAATAACTGTTGAGATTTTATTAGGTAATAAACAATTACCCTTTTGAAAATTATTTTTTTTAGTTCAATTTTTTTTACTTTCCATGCATGAAATGGAGGAATAGAATTTTTTGGATGCATATTTGAAATTTTGGCTAAATTTCCATATCTTTCAAGGGAAATAGGAATACATATAAAAAGATATACAAGTTATTTTACTGTTACCCTCTCCTAATAATATAGTGTGTGTGAGATATAATTATCAATATGTCTCTTTAAAATTATTAAAATTTTTAAATATATAAGTGTCTATGTATTTATATATTTCGTAAAAAAAAAGTTATTACTTAATTGATAAAATCTACATTCATTATAAAATTAAAAAAATACTAAAAGTTTATAAATTTAATTTTTTCTTGTCTTTTTGTCATTAAGCTAAAAAAAAAAATTTAAGGCTGCACAAATATACAAAATTAATATGAAGAAAAGAATTGGATATATAATTGATAATATGACCAAAATTTTGAATTTATTTAGCCTTTAAAAAGAAAAAGAAAAAGAAAAAGAGAAAGATTTCTTTTTTGTTCAATCTATTTATTTCCTTCATTGTAAGAATTGGTCAAGTGGATGTGAGACCACTTTGTCTGATGGTACAGAAATTAATTATTTGGAATTACAAGACTGATCCTCCAAGCAAGCATTGGATAAAATTGTTCCCTCATTTCAATTTAAATTTTTTTAAATTGTTTTAAATTGTTTATCACTTTATAAAATCGATAAGACATTAATTATTTTTTATTTACTGATTTTACTCTTTTTAAAATAAAGAGAATAATTAATAGAGTGTTTTGACTTTTAAGTAATCCAATAAAATGACTATTGGCAAAAAAAATAATAATAAAATGGCAAGTTAGTCAAACATCTTTTATAATTAAGAAGTTTTTAAATGTGATTTGGCAAAAAAAAAAAAAAAGTTTTTTAATGTGTCTATACATGATGTTTTCTATGATTATTTTACTTTTAAATAAAATAATTTATTTTATTTAAAAAATAATTTTTTATAAAAAATAATAATTTTATTTATATTTTTTTAAATTAAACTATTTTTTCATAATTTTTTTTATTGTAAAAAACTTTGAATTTTATAAAAATATGATTTATTTTTTACAAAACAATAATTTTATGAAAAAAATAATTTTGTAATTATAAAAAAAAATTTCTTAAAAAAAATTATAATTTTCTTATATTTTTTCGTAAATTAGACTTTTTTTTTAATAATGTTTATAGATATATAAATTTAAAATACTATCTTAATCATTCTATCATTTCTCATTTTTAATTAATAAAATGTAATAACAGGTTAATTTAATTATAATACTTTAAATATTTTAACTATATTATTATTTAACATTATCTTATTTATCATAAAAAATAAAATTTTGTATTCAAAGTAATATAAAAATTTATATACTTTTTATAAAAAAAATTGTGATTTTTTAAAAAAGATGAATTTTTTTTTGTAATTATAAAATTATTTTTTCTCATAAAATTTTTGTTTAGTATAAAGTAAATCATATATTATAAAACAAAATAAATTTTTGTAAAATTAAATTTTTTTTCGTAATTAAAAAAAATTACAAAAAAATTATTTAATTTATAAAAAAAATATAAATAAAATTATAATTTTTCATAAAAAAAATTATTTTTACAACAAAATGACCATCGAAATACCTTTCACACGTTAGCTAAAACGAATAATCAAAGAGAGAGGGAGGGAGTAATTACTAGTAATAATTTTGGAGAAAAGCGCAGGTGAGTTGAGAAAAACCCTAAACTTAAGTTCTTGTTCTACCCAACAATAGAATAAGAGAAATAAGGAAATATAAAAAATGAGAACCTGAGATTTTATTCTATTGGTGGTATTGTGAGATTGAGGTAAAGGTAATATTGGTTTTATCATCACCATCATCATCACAACGAAGAATTACATACAATAAGTACGCTCATTTCTTTAAAAAAAGAAGGTACGTTCATAGGGTATTTGTTTTCACGACTGGTAATTCATACGCCTTTATAGCAGAATTAAAGGAAACCATTTACGCAATAAAAAAAGCTTGGAGTCTTGGATGGCACAATCTCTAGCTTGAATGCGATTCATTTTTCTTTTTTACACTCGTTCGACTGATACTTCTTGGGAGGTTCGTTTCTAGTCTGAATGTTTGTACTGTAACCGAAAAATGAAATTCTTTGTTTTTCATATCTATCTTATAAGAAATGTGGTTGCTGATAAGCTTGCTCATCATGGAGTTTTTATTTCGGATTCTGCCTAGCGGAATACTTATTCGAAGTTTTGTAGTTGTTTATTGTTTAATGACTTTTGTGATAGAAAGAACTATAATTGTGTTCGTTCTCTTGCTATTCATTCACTGTGGAGATTTATCTTTATATTTGACTATTTTTCTTTGCTTTTAAATATATATTTAAAAATTGTTCAATCTTCAGCTTTTTGAGTAAAAAGTAATTTTCGTAAAGCATAGAGTCTCATGTACGATAAAGATATTAGACGTGAAGTAATCTTAATAATCTTTTCTATCCGCTCCAATCATGGAGCCTTATACATTAAGAGAACACTTTTGAGCATTGTGCATTAGGAATGACTTTATGGTGGAATTCTATAGGATTGGACAAAAATGGATACTATTATATATTCTTAATATAAGGTTTTATTATATCTTGAAGCTGGTTAGGATTCTTTATAGTGTCAGGTACCCTGTTCCTTGCACCCATCCTGTGGGGTATGCCAAGCTCTCCCAGCCTAGGAGCACAAGTGATTATACAAAATATATGAGGCTGGCCTGCAATCCAAATTCTAATAAGAGTAGTAGAATCATTATCAATTGTCACCAAATCAAATTAGGTCTGCTTCATGTTTTATCAGCATTTTACCTCTTGTACATGCAAGAATTTCATGGAGTTTGTTATGAATGTATGGATTAAAAATATTAATATCATTATAAATACTGGATTTATATATAGCAACATTAGTTTAATATTGTTTTAATACTTGATATTAAAATAATAATTAATATCCAAGTGTATTTTAATAGCATATTGGTAGTGTGGCTAAATATTTGTAGTAATATTACTGGAGACTTTTAATTGTGTGTATATATATATACACATGATATAGTAATTACTGCTATTCTTTATTAATATCAAGTTAAAGTATTTATTTGTGGTAGAGAAATGATTTTTGGTTGAGTTGTACTAGAATCACCTTTAAGATTTTGAAAGCTAGAACTACAATTATGCTAGCTCTGATACCAATTTTTACTTGACTGTTCTTGAATACAATTAAGGAGACTGGACCTGAAGTTAGTAATACAATCAAGAAGAAAAATTGTGAGTTCTTGAATACTTTATTTTTCTATTTAATTTTCTTGCTTTTTAATTTTTTTTATCAATTATAAAAAGAGAAACGAAAATGTAAAAAAAAAAAAAAAAGTAGGAACATGAAAAAATGCAAACAGATGTGTTTTTTATATATGGTTGGGATTCTGCAGAGTAATTTGGACACAAGTAGTATATTTTGGCTTTAATTGTTTCACTACTACTGTGGCATCATTCAGATGAGATTTTGGAAAGTAGAATTATTGATTTAGTTGCGTATATGTTAGGATTTCAAGGGTATATGAAATCCCACGTTGAAAATAAATGTGATTAAAAGTGATATATATATGAGAAGGATCCATAAATTCGATTGAAGTATGATGTCAAACTTATGAATATATCAATCAGTAAGACTTATTTTGAAGATCTCCCAAATTATATCATGTTAGATAATATCCAAGCCGGTTATATATAAATATTTATCCAAATTATATGGATATGTATAAACATTTATGTTTTTAGTTGATTTGGTTCTAACTGAAATCTGAAATTTGAACACGCAACTTTAGTGCTGCTGAGTCAAAAGCTCATTGTTATTAAACTTTTTACATCATGTGCATGAAGCAAGGAAAAAGAAAAAGAGATTGTGCTTCTAAGCTGCTAGTGATCAAACATTATCTGAAACTTTTATGCTTTGTAAATGAACAGTCATCAAAAGAATAGAAGAGCTAAACCAAAACCTTAAATACTTTACTACCTAAACTTTACCACCCTTTTTTTTTTTTTTTTTTTGATCAATCATCAAAGAAACTTTTTATCCTTTGTAAATGAGCAGTGAGTTTTTTTTTTTTTTCTTTTCTTTTGATCAAAATGAGCAGTGAGTTCAATCCTTGCTCTAAAAACCTATAATGGCACGCTACTGGATAAATGTATATCCTTTACAAGGACCTACCGAAGAAATTCAGCTTCAGAAAATGAAATTTCAGCTTGGAACCTTCTTGCTGTCAATTTTTTTTTACTTCCTTAACAGTAAAGCAAAAGACAATGACATCGTACTCGTAGACATAATTTGGAAGTAGTACATCTTTTGACAGATAATAGACTCAAATTCGAGTTTCCCATCTCCTAATGTTTAAAAAAAAAAAAAGGGACACAAATACATTAATACCCACATTTTAATAAATAGCCAATATATATCCAGGATACTATTTATTAATCAATTACACGTTTTTTGATACCTTATAAGTAATTCTACTCTCATTCCCTTACTCTTCCATAGGTCTATGTATAAAAAAAAATTTCTTTATGGCAGAGTTTACAGAATATTTGCAGAGGCTAAGACATTCTGAACCTTTCATAGATATGGATATGAGCAATATACAAATGTTTAAGCAAATTCCAGAGCTAAATCCAAACACCTTACAAACTACTTCCAGTGTAACTGACTTCTCAATAGACTCTTTCTTGGCCCACCATCACCACCAATACCAACAACAACAACAATCTTCTGATCAATTTCCAGTAAGCTATGGACATTGTAATAGTTTTTCCAGTACTTTCCAGCATCCTGAAATCTTGAATTCAGGACCAATTTTTCACTCTGTCAATTCTGCCTCAAGCCAAAATGTTTTTACTTACAATTGCAAGAAAAGAAAAGCAGAGGCACAATCTCCTAGTAGTTCCAAGACCATTTCTCCTACAGCCTCTGCCTCAACTACTAGTTCAAAGAAAAAGAATGTATGTCACTGTTTCTTTTCTTTTTCTTTTTTTTTTTTTTTAATTTCTTGAACTTTCTTTCTTTCTTTTCTTTAAATTTCAGTTTCTTGCTTTCGATCTTTATTCAAGATTGGTATTTGGTTCTTGGTGTTTCAGAACTCAGGCAGAGGTAAGAAAGGGAAGAACAAAGAAAATGGAGTGGATAAAGCAGAAGAAGTTATTCATGTTAGAGCTAAAAGAGGCCAAGCTACTGATAGTCATAGTATAGCAGAAAGGGTAAATTTGTGTGTTTTTGCCTGAAAAAAAAAATTGCATAATTCATGAAATTGGAGTATTATCTATTGGTTTGGCTTATATAAACACAAAAATGTTATTATGGTTATAGTTTCAAAGCCAAGAATTTAAAATGTAATGTTAATTAATTATTTCTTGTTCATCAGGTAAGAAGAGAGAAAATCAATAACAAGTTGAGATGCTTGCAAGACCTTGTTCCTGGATGCCACAAGGTACAATCTTCTCATGTACAATATATATATATATATATATATATATATATATATATATATATATATATATATATATATACACACACACACAATCCTGAATCCTGACATGGGTTTATGAATTCACAGTCAATGGGAATGGCAGTTATGCTAGAGGAGATAATCAATTATGTCCATTCATTGCAGAATCAAGTTGAGGTAAGGCCTATAATATCCAAAAAACTGGTGCTTTTTTTTTTTTTAATCTTAGAAGTTTATATATACAGCAACAGATTTGGATTAACAGTTTCTCTTTTTTTTTTTTAAATTCCTTATCAAAATTCAGTTCCTTTCTATGGAGCTTGCAGCAGCAAGTTGTTCTTATGACCTCAACTTGGAAACAGAATCTTCCAAAAAGGCTCAGGTGCTTTTCTAATAACTTTTTCAAGCTATTTCTCTATTTAAAAAAAAAAGGTTGTAAAATCTTGAATCCTTACTAGGCTGCCTTATTTTGTTTGCCTAACCTATTACAAGATATGGTCAATTGATTTCTTTTATTAAAGCAAATTATATCATGAATTATATATATATATATATAAAGTAATATGTATATATATATATATATATATATATATATATATACATATTACTTTATATATATATATATATATATATATATATATATATATATATATATATATATATATATAAAGTAACAATAAAAAGCACTTTTTAAAGTAATTTCTTCTATTTGTTCAATTACACTACAACATAGCCTAATGGTAAGTATATTTACGGCTTACGCAATAGACCCAGATTCAATTTCCCCTCTCCTGCTAAAAAAAAAAAATTCTATTTGCTCAGCTTCACAGTTCTGTTTTTAGGAAAAAAAAAAGTGTCAAAGAAGGAGTATGATTATCCTTATAAGGATCATGCTCCAGACTTCTTATCGATGTGGGATTGGGTATCATCATTGATCAGTAGTAACCAGTAATAAGCAAATAACAGTATAAAAATGTATTTATGTATGTTCTGTACAAGTTAAAAAAGAAGGATTGAGAAGAAGTATTAATTAATGAATGGTGCAGGAAGTAAATTCATCTGAGGCACAGGAGACACAGAAATGGTTGAGAGAACGATATGGAGAGCTTGGTTGCTTCCAATCTACATGGTCCATTTGACTGCATTTTTGGCCATTACTCTTTGTTATTAGCTACAAAGCACATGAATATGCTTCCTATCCCTTTTTTTCCTTACAAATCAACTATGTCTCTATATATGTAGCAGACATGCTAATGATATTTCCCATTACTTCACAAAAAAGGTCCAGAAACAAAGTACAAAAAACCATTATATTTCTGTTTATTTGTCCAAATTTTCTTTTCTTTTCTTTTATTTTCCATTCCAATTTGACTGAAGTAATTTGTGGCTTCTATTGTCCCATATAAATTTGTATTCTATGTTGACCTGTCGGCAAGGTTAGTACTCAAGAACAGCTAGGCTTGGATAGTTTTTTTTTTCATTAATTATTTGTCAATTTTATGATTTATAATTTTTGGCATTTCAATGACTTGGTGACCCTATTTTGCTCAATTGAACCAGACATTTGCACATGTCATTCCTGAGTTTTTGGCTTGCAAGCAAGAAAGAAACAGTGAGAGAGTTTGCAAATGTCAACAGAATTTATTTAATGACCCTTATCAGCATTCCACTAATTAATAATAAGATAATTCTAAATGACACAATTGTGTCCGACACGATAAAGTTAATTATGTAATTTTCTAACATAAATGATAACGTGTTTAAGAGTAACTATGGTGTATTTATTTTTATATTAATTTGCGTCAATTTTTAATTTTACACAACTTGTTTCACTTAACATTATTCTTAATAACACTCATTAACTAGTTAATATAATTTAATCATAATGGCCAATATGCTATCTTAGCAACAATAATTAGCATTTATTCCTGCTTATTTAGGGAGTTCATTAAACGTCGTAATTGTAATTATAACTGAAACACTAAATGCTGAAATTTCTAATTGGTAGCATTTGTGTCAGCTTGCCACCAACATCTGACTGCAACAATTCTTGATAGAAATGGGGTCATCTTTGCACTATCTGAGTAAAATGTGAAAGTGACTGATCCATGTAGCCATCTTGAACACTGAATTATCATTTTCAATAAATCAGTTTTGTCTATAAATTGTTAACTATTGATCTAAAAATTTCCTGTGGACAATCAATTGGGAACAAAAAAGTCTGGTGAACAGCTGGTCCAACCATGAGGCACAGAGATATTACAAAAGTCCAAAAGAAAATAGACTTTACAAGTGAATGGCTCTTTCTTTTAATAGCTTTCTGGTGTCTGATATTCTTTTAGGTGATATGTTTCTATCAACACCCTCTATACTTAATCAAAGGCATTAAGGCAGTGGGAAGCAATACTCATGGCCACAGTGATGTTAACAATTGAGGCATCACCATTTAATTAAATTTGCTTCTTTACAAAGGCTCAACAACAATGAATCTATTATATTTCATAGAATCAAGACCATCAGTGAAAAAACACTGGTCCCTCAGATAGTCACTTGTTCTAAAATGACTTTTCTTTTTTGGTTAATTAAGCTCGACTGGGGTTCAAACTTGCAATTTCACCGTCTTGCAGGTTACTCCAGCACTACTGAGTTAAAGCTGATGTAAAGCCTTTTTTATTTTTTTTCTTTTGCTGTATTACTGACGGGTTTATATCAGATTGAAAACAACATTTGCTTTTGCAGAGACAAGCAGACTTCCAAATAGAATCATACAGAAAACTTGTTACATTCAACATAATCTAGTTAAGGATTTATCCAAAACAGGTCCTACAAACATATAGATGAACAGAATCTTATTGATGTTGCCAATTCATATAGCTGAATGATTATAATGAATAAATGTAGTAGAATAATTATGGGGGGCACTAAAGGGAGAAATTTAAAAAAAAAATAATGAAATAAAGAAGAAATTAATTACAGATGCATTGCATCCAAAGATATAAGTTACAAGACAGCTTGAATGGGCCATATCATGCTCACAAGAGGATGAAGCAATATGGGTTCAAAGATTTCTTAAATGAAAAATATACCTTAAGAATCTTTAAAAGTTTCTAATATCTACATTACTAGTCTCCATTTCTTTGACTCCTTTTTAGATAAATTTTCACTTGGCTGCTTTTCTTTTCTTTTTTTTTTTTTGGGTGCATGCACAATGAACCTGATTATTATCTTTCCTAATTTCATTCCCATTATATGTTACTTGATTGCTAGCATTGACATTGACATTGACATTATAGTTGATGCTAGCCTGACTTAGAATTTGTTTGGTATTAAGTTAAAACCAGCTATTTCAAAAAGGTATCTGCTAGGGAAATTTAGAGTTGTAAAGCGCAACAATAATAACAAAATAGCGATTACCATGAACTGTTGGAACATGAGAGGATCCCTAAATATCAGAATGAATAAGTCCAAAAGGCATATCACAAATAGAATCATTATTATTAAATGATAAAGTAGGTTATTTTGCAAGTTGACAATAAGTACATTGAAGGTCTACAACTTCAATATTTCCTAAAGTACCATTTGAAATTAAGGGACAAAGTTTACTAAGAGAGACATATTTGAGGCATAAATGTCAATGAAACAAAAGAGACAAGCTAGTTGTAGCAGATAGTGCATTGTGAGGTATTCGAAGAGTTTTAAGTTCAAATAGTCTCCCGATCTTGATTCCACTTCCCACAATTTGTCCCGTCTTCGAGTCTTGTACCTGACAACCATCAGAATTAAAATATACAATTAAGCCTAATTCATATATTTGACCAACAAAAAGTCGATTGACAACTAAAAGGCATAAGATATGTATCAAGTACATTAAGAGTAGGTGTAGAAACAGTTCCAACATGACTAATGCTCATTTTATTTTCGTCAGCTGTATGAATGGAGGGCAGAAAGTTATTCTGGATTTTAGATTGAATGATGTTTGGATCAGAAATCATATGATTACTACATGCAGAGTCAATTAGCCACTGATTATTAGCTGAGTAGAAAGACATGGCATTAGAGGAAGAGGTACTGGAAGATATAACCTTTTTGAACATGGATTCAAGGTCTGAGAGAGTGAAGGAGGCCACAGAAGGGGTAGAGGAGTTGTCAGAAATAGCAGCATTGGCACTAGAGGACCTAATTTCTGAGTTGATTCTGTACTTGTGATGATTGTCTCTAGGTCTTACTGAACGAGTAAGACAGTTGCTTTTGACATGTCCTAGTTTGTGATAGTATCTATACTCGATAGTTGAACAATTAGAGAAGAAGTGACTAGGTCGATTGCAATTCTTATAGTGCTGCAATGAATGAGTCGGTGATGGTCTATGAGTAACTAGAGCTTGATCAGAGGAAGCTAGTTTGCTAATTTGCAAATGAGTATCTTCGAAAATTAATTCCTTGACAACAGTTTCTAGTGTTGGAAGAGGATCTCTGTGTAATAGAAATACTTAAACAGGTTCATATTCAAACCGAAGAGCCTTGAGAAATGGATTAGGAGGAGTTGATCTTTAGTAATTTAGGCTTGGGAGAGCTGATTCCACACGAGTTGTATTTGACTCAAGAAATCATTGATAGATTGTCCAAATTATTGCTTCATATTATTCAGAATATTCCACAATTGATAATGATAAGCAAGACCAGAACTTGTATATCTGTTTTCCAGAAAATCCCAAATTTCTTTGGCAATATCAAATTGATCAAATTGAATGTGAATACTTGGAACAAAGGTGTTACGGAATCAAGTAATGATCTGATGATTTCTGCTCTCCCAGTCATCAACACGATTATTGTATTTTGTTTCATTTTCATCTTGAAAATGAATAGGTTTAGGAGTTCCACCAGTGACAATCCTTCAATATTTAATTCCAACGAGATAGTTTTTCATTCTACTTTCCCAAAGATTATGGTTATTGCCATTTAAAATTATCATAATAGGTTGAGCAACATTGATTTTCTCCATAACTCTAATATAGAGAGGGAATTTCACAAATCTAATAGCAAAAATCAAAGAAGAAGTTCGAAAAACCTTAGGAACCAGTTCTTGATGTCTAAAAACTGGTACAAAAATGGTCAAACTAGTAAGTCAAAGCTAAAGTCAACTAGTTTGATTAAACCGAACTGAAATGACACATGGCAGATATTGATTAGTTGGTATCGGATGACAGAGTGCTGGTGTGCTGATGATGTGGAATCGGCTGACATGGCGATTACTGTTGACGTGGTTGATGACATTTCACATGATGTCGTGGTAGTTGACTGAATATGTTGGCTAACGCGGCTGATGACTAGACAAAGTATTAATGACGTGGAGATGATGTGGAGGCTGACTGTATCATCTTCAACCTCTAGAGCACTTGTGGGGCGTGTGGCGAGTGAAGGATTTTTCAGAATTTTCACTCAGCACGTGAGGGAGCATGGAAGCTCTGTTCGCCATCCGATTGGTCTTGAAATTTTTCTGGGAGCATGCTCTTGATGATAGTGAAGTTAAACAAAATTGTTGACGTGTGCATGAAAACCGAGGGTGACTAAAAAATTTTGACTGGGAATTGAGTTTGAGATTTTACATATACAGAATTGTGATTTTGATTTTAATAGAGATGCATGGGCTCTGATATCATGTTAATTGAGAAAATAGAGAAGGAAAACAATTGTATATCTATATTATCTTGTGTGTTTTATGTACAAAGAAGAGTACAAATATATAGACTTATTATGTACAAATTGCAGGCGTGACTGGTGGACTATTATGGAAGCTAACTGGATACAGAATAAACTGCAATGGGAGAGGTTGAATATGGGGGTTTTGTTTGACTAAGTAGATTTCTTCCATTGACAATATCATCACAAAGACACTCTACCATATATTTTGTTGCCACTATAATTCTACAATAACATTGGTCAAAGCCAATTACATACTTGAGTAAAAACCAAAAATTCTCATATAATACTTCTATTTATAATATTATTCATTATCACTCCTAACTCAATAAGGTTTCTCATTTAATTAGGAATAATATTAAAATAAGAATTTTATTATATAAATAAAATCATCCCATTAATGTTTTGAGTCATAGTAGGAATTTTTTTTTTCCTTTCAAAATTCTATTAATATTTTGAGTCATAATACTAATAACAGTATCATTTAGATATTGTTGAAAAAAAAAATAGTTTAAAAATATTGTTAGTTATATTCGTTATAACAAATATTGTAATTAATATCATTTGATACCTTCAAAGATAACTATTAACAGCAAATATAAACTCATAGCACTAAATTAATGGTGTTCACAACTTGCGGTGCAATCAAATATTTATAATAATGTTTAAAAAAAAAAATTATTGCAGAGATTGTATATAGAGTGATACTTTTGCTAAATCTTATTGTTAACAAATGTTTTACTTTTATAGCACGATCCACATATTGTTATTAATTATTGTAGTAGTATTTACAGTTTTTATGATTAGAACACATTAAATTTATTATAAAATCATTTTCATTGGTCTTTAATCAACATTTTTAATGTCGAATATATTTTTATAAGAAGAAGCACATCGTCCATAGACAATAGGCTCAGGATCAATTCTCACCTTCCCTTATACTAAAATAAGTGAAGGAAAACAAAAAGTTTTACTTTGATTACGTTCCATAATTAAGAATAAATGAAGAAAGTAACTTGGCTTTATATGATCATGGGAAAAGAGTCATGAGTGAGCATCATTTATTACAATAATTTTGGTTTGAAATTTACTCATATTGCGCAATTACATTGTCCATTTTCTAATTTTTAGCTTTGACAAAATAGAATAGCATTATAGCATGACTTGATTGTTTATAATGGTGATTTTCAAAGGGTCCATGAGCAAAATGCCATATATAGTACAAAACTCGACTACTTTAAAATAATTAATCTCAACTTTTGGGTAGTCAATGCAATGGATAAGCAAATGGTCTATCCACTCTTAGCAGTCATGTTCATATCAATAATTGAAAGTTTATATCTCATCAAAATAGTTATTTATTTGATTTATTTACCAAGTCATTTCATATTATACTGACTAGATAAATTCTGATATATTTTATTCTATTCGTTAATGTTTTAATTAATCTAAAATCAATAAAAAAAATAATATATGCATAAAAAAGATGATCATTATCTCTATCCTCTTTTTATTATTGATTAGAGTCAGTTTGATTTTTATAGTCAGATTATAAATAAAATTTTTTTTATTTATAAAATTTTCAATTATAATATAAATAGTCTACTTTTAACGAATCATACATTAACATATCATACATCTTTATTCTAAAAAAAAAGTTCAGTGGCAATGAATAAGACTTTAGCAAATAGCAATACCAATGAAATGAATAAAATTGTACCAATTGCCATTAGCCACACTGCACATAAATATGAAGCAACAACGTTAATAATTGAGAAGCAAAGCCAAAATTGTAGGGATAGAGAAATGTGTGTTTTAATTAAGTTAAGATCACAAAAGGATCCATAAATTTGAATTGACTCTCAAGAGATGTCTATGCTTACATGTGTGCGTACATATCTATACAAATGGATCCATCTTTGGTCTCTACATGTCTCTCTGTCTGGCTGTCTGGTCCTCTAATCTTACAAGTTTCTCCTACATTTTGGAAATGTATCACGCAGTTTTGCGCCCTAAACTATTATGGCTTGCAAGTGAAATGCCTCTATTTTTGTACACTCATGAGATGTGCATAAATTGCGTGTCTACAAGTGTATATGGATGCAAGTGAAACTAGGGGTGAGCACTATTCAGTTTAAACCGAATCTAACCAAAATTTATTTCGGTTTTCAATTTTTATTTTTAAAATTTTAAGAAATTTCGATTCGATTTTTGTGTGAGAAAAACAGAAAAAATCGAACCGAACTGAATTATACATATATATATATACACTATCCATAAAATGTCAATTATTTTCTCTTAATTTGGTGGTAAGTAGACATTTCTTACTTTAAAGTTTCAGGGTCGACACATGGTAATTTAAATTTTTTAGTTACATAATTAAAAAAAAATTGAGCATTATTGAGGAATCAAATCCACGCCTCTCATATAAATTAACCATACATCATCCGCTTAGGCAGAACTCAATATCATATTTAAAATTAAAAGCAAAAATTATATATATAGTGACCGATTTACCGAACCAAATATTTTCAGTGTAGTTTGGTTTCAATTTTAAAATTTTATTTATTTCGGTTCAGTTTGGAAATCGAACCGACCGAATACTAAGCCCTAAGTGAAACTAATATTAAAGTTTTTATATTTTTACTTTTTATTAATGGACAATTCTTAAAAATAAAGAGTGTGTCAAAATTTAAACTTTAAACTTTAAGATTAATATTTGATCACGGAAATATTAGCATAGTGGTTTTTTTTTTTTTTTTTTTTTCTTTCATTTGAAACTTTTTGATAAAAAAAATAAATGGTGGATATTATAATCCCACATTAATTAATTATAAACTTATTAAATAATTAATATAAAAATAAACTTTCTAATCTTAATAGATAGCTTTTAAAATTAATTCTCTCAAATCTATATTAAAAATTTAATAATATTTAACTTGCTATGATTCAACCCTAAATTTTCAACACGTTTTATTCTATATGTCTTTTTGCTTACCAGAGCACTTTATTAACAGTATTTGTAATATATAAATATATCTGATGATAAAAAATTCAAATTTTGCAAAAAGTATTGTAATTAATTATTTTTTCTAAACATTAAAAATAGAATATTTTAACAGTATTTTACCTTAATTTAAGATTTAAATATAATTATTTTTTTAAAAATAAATTTTTCTATTAAATATGAAAAATTAAACTGTCAAATATCTAAGGGTTTAATCAAATCTAATTTTAATCAAGCTAGGTTCCATCTATAAGGTAAAAGAAGCTTTTGGTTCATCTCAAAGGAATAAAAAGGAAATTACAATTTACATTCGCAAGGAGATAAGTTTTCATTATTAATAATATAACAATATAAAATAATAACTTATTATTATTATTTTCTTCAAATAACCCATTTCGTGTGTGGGTTTATATTATATACAAATTATTATTATAGCACTTGAGATTTGCTTAATTAATATTATTGTTTCAAAAATATAATTTTTTAATTGTTCATATTTGTTGGTAGTATTATATATAAAATTAAGAAATTTTTATTAAATTTTAGTTCTTAATATTTTAATTCATATATCACTCTCGAAATTTAAGATACTTTATTTTGAAATATTTTAGTATAAAATACTTTAATTTAGTCTTTCAAAATTTTATTCTTTTTATTTAAATATTAAATTACTATATTTTGAAATATTTTAATATTTCAAAATTTTATTATTTTCATTTAAATTTATTTAAGGACTAAAAGGGTTAAACTTTAAATTGTATAGACTAAAATGTTAATTAAGATAAATATCAAGGGCATTATTGTAATTAAAGCCTAAAGTTAATAACTAAATATAGCTAAACTCAGAATGCCTCATTTGGGATGGCAATTTATATTAAGGACCCAAAATTTTGTAGCATCATGAATCTGTGATCATAATAAGTATAATATATATAATAAAATATTAATTTAATAAGTTAGTATAATTGATTAACATACTAGCTTTAGAACCTAGAGGTCCTCAGTTCAAGCGCCACAAAATTCTTTTTTTCTTCTTTTTCATTTATTCTTTGTTTATTTTTCTTTTCTTTTTTTTTTTTGTTTCCAATTTTTTTATTTTATTTTGCTTTTTCTGTTTTTCCATTTTGCTTTTTAATATCAAAAATGTTTTGAAAAAAATTATATTAATGGTTGAATTTTTTTATTTAATTCTTATAATGATAATTAATTTTAATATCATTAATTTTTCAATGTAATTTTTATTTATGAATTTTAATATTTTTATAGATAATTTTTTTACATATTTTTTAAAGATAATTTAGTAAAAAGATAAATATCATATTTATCTTTTTTATAATAATGAATTTTTAAAAATCAATTTTTTTTAAATAATAATAAATTCATTTAAAATTCACCATCAAGTATAATTTATATGATAATTATGTTCACCATTTATAAACAATATATTGATTAAGTATTACTTATAAATTTATCAAATATATAATGTAAGTTTATCATTCATAAATTATAAATTCGTATTAAATTTTAAATTATCATGTTTATTTGATTTAAATTTTAGATTCATCACATATAACTACTAGATTCATTAGATATAATGTCAAGTTCATCATATATTACATTTAGATTCATTGTCTTTTACTGTCAGATTCATGATTTAATTATTCTATAATTTAATTTTATTCATTTCTCATATTTATAATTTTCATTATTTAATATTTCATGTATAATTATGAAATTTATTATATTTAAAGTTTAGATTCATTACATATAACTATTAGGTTCATTAGATATAACGTTCAGATTCATTATATATCACATGCAGATTCATTATTTTTTACTGTCATATTCATGATTTAATTATTTTATAATTTAATTTTACTCATTTTTCATATTTATAATTTTTCATTCTTTAACATTTCATATATAATTATGAGATTTATTATATTTAAAATTTAAATTCATCATATATAACTGTCATATTCATTAGATATAACGTTTAAATTCATCATATATCACATGCAGATTCATTATTTTTTACTATTAGATTCATGATTTAATTATTTTATATATAATTTTATTTTATTCATTTCTCATATTTATAATTTTCATTATTTAGTATTTCACATATAATTGTGAGGTTTATTAGATTTAAAGTTTAGTTTCTAACCATAAAAAAATTTTAAATATTAGTTTAATAACATAAATATTACAACAAAAATTTAGTATCATAAAAAATTAAAAATATTATTTTATAACTGATTTAAACAACATATATATATATATATATATATATATATATATATATATATATATATATATATATATATATATATATATATATATATATATATATATATATATATATAATTTTATATTTGCATAGATAAATTATTTAATGCATCAAATAAAATTCACTTTATATATATATATATATATATATGTGTGTGTGTGTGTGTGTGTGTGTGTGTGTGTATATATGTGTATATATACATATGTATATACACACACACACACACACACACATATATATATATATATATATATATATATATATATATATATATACATATGTATACACACACACACACACATATATATATATATGTGTGTGTGTGTGTGTATATATATATGTATATATATATATATGTGTATAGACACATATGTATATATATATATATATATATATATATATATATATATATATATATATATATATATATATATATATATATATATATATATATATAAGTGAATTTTATTTGATGCATTAAATAAGTTATCTATGCAAATATAAAATAATATTTAATAACTCTATTAGTTTTATCAAATTCAATATAAATAAAAGATCAAATTGATAATTTCATATAAATACATAAATATTCATAAAAAATTTAACCATTAATATAATTTTTTTTATACAAATTAATATAAAGTTAATTAGAATGATTAAATAAATAAAAAATTCAACCATTAATATAATTTTAATTGAAAATATTATACATAAAAAAACTAAAAAAAGAAAAAAAAAGAATAACTTAAAAAAAAAGAATAACTAAATAAAGAAAAAAAAAAGTTGCTACCTAAGATTCAAACCAAGCACCTTAGGAATATTAAGTTGATATGTTAACCAATTATACTAGCCAGTAGTTTTATAAAATTAACTATATATATAATACTTAATTTTTTGGACTCTGAATTCATAATGTAATATGAATTGAGGTTTATGATATAATAACTTAAAAAAAATGTGTTTTCTAATAAAATTTTTTTATATTTTTTGAAAATTATTTTCAAATAAAAATAAATAAATTGATATTTTTAAAAAATTAATTTATAAAAATTAATTAATAAAAAAAATTATGAAAGCACTTTTTTTAACGGAATCCCAACACACTATTAGTAACCGAGCCATTATATTTTGGTTTTGATCATTCAGAAATTTACTTCCGCCCCATTTAAGGTTGCCACTAAAGCCCATCAATTTTAATCTGGCCCATCTATTAAAGAACTGGGCCCAACACTGGTAATCTAAATCTTAACGTACAGAGAGGGGAGAGAGAGAGAGAGAGAGAGAGAGAGAGAGAGGGTGTTTCGTCTGTTTCTTGAGAGATTCAACTTTGGTTTTGTTTAACACTGAAGCATTATTACAAAAAATAAAAAAATACTAATCAGCCATTAATCTTGGATTCAAAAGCTTTAATTAAGCTCTGTTCCCTTTATAATTTCTGCATTACATATATTTGATTCAATTTTTCTTTTTCCAAGAAGCAAAAATGATGTCTCCAAAGCAAACGAGTGAAGATCGAGGATCTCCTCATTTCAGGTATATATCTAATCTCATTTCTCTAATCCCTAACCCTAACTTTACTCTCTGTTTGTTTCTCAGTAAAATTAGTGGAAACCCTGCCAAGAAAATTGAATTCAATGCTACTTTTCTTTTTTTTTCTTTTTCTTATTGACGAAGGCTCTGAATGTGAGTTAGCTGCTTTGTGTTAGTTATACTTTCTCAGCAACCAAACGGTACATAAGTAAAACAAAATGAGGAAGTGCAATAGTTCATTATTTTGCTTTTTTTTTTTTTCAATTCTCGATTTAGTTGCTACGTTGTTAACGTTTGCTTGATTGACTTTGTGTTGGATTTGTTTGGTTAAGAGAATTGAAGAAAAGGAAAACGGATTAAAATGCTCTGGTTCTGCCCTAAGTTAATGTTAACCTATATTTGGTCTCGACTGTTTTATTTTTTCCACTTTGGTTACTCTTAATAAAGCAAAATTGGTACATAATTGTTATCTTGTTTTGTTATTTACAGGCACACCCCTTTGCAGATAATTCACATTATTGGAAACTTCTTAAGAATATGGTCAGTTTACTCCATGTATCGCTATTTGTCTCAGACTGGAGCTTCAGTGGTACTCTTTATCTTTACTTGTCTGGTTCCATCATCCATACTGTTTTTAATTTTGCAAAAGCCTTGGAAGGGGAGACCACTTTCTAATCAACAGGTTGAGTAGCAATACGTATGTTTAATTGTAATATCCATGTAGGAAAGTGAAATATATTAGTAGTTAGCATTCTGCAATTTTATGTTTCTTAGTTGGTGTTTATTGTTGTTCAGGTAGTGCCATCTATCATTAATGGTGCCATTACAGCTTTATACTTCGTCTTGTGGGGAAAGGGACTCAAGTCATGTGGACCACTTAGGTAGCTTTATTTTTCTCTAACATTGTTGGTACTCCTGGGGTTCTCAAATATGAAAATTTGATAAATAAGCAATGTGTAGCAATGATATAAATCATAGATTATGGTTGAAAATCATTTGTGTATGTGATGCAGTTTGCAAAAAAAGCTTCTAAATTCAGTTTAAATATTGAATTATAGCAATATTATGCTTCAAGGCTAATGTAGGTCACTTCAGACTATCTGTACACTTGTCAAATGAATATATTGTCTTACTTATTATTAGTAAAATTCTTATGCTGCCAATTCTAATTCTTATGATTTATCTTTAATTTTAGTGGGCTCTCTAGAGAACTTGTGAAAGATATTCACAGTCTTTGATTTTAGTTTGATTTTAGATCCATCAATCTATAAATTTTACCTTCAAAGCCCTAATTCATTTTTATATTTAGCATGGTAAGAATCCAAAAATTCTAAAAGTACTGTTCATTAGTGCCATGGCATTGCACAAGCCATCAAAATACATTTTCCTTTTGTTTATTCTCTCTCTTGATTTTATACTTTAACTACCAATATAATACCTTATCAATAAAACAACAAATAGGAGTTGGCACCCTTGACGGACATCTAAGAAGGAATTTTTTCATTGTTTTCCTATGTCATTTTGGGTTTCTATTCATTTATCATAGGCATCATGCTTCCTTGCCTTGGTCATGGTATTGCTATTTGTGTACCTAGTGACGAATATCTTTTGAATACATGATTGAAGTTAGCAGATATAAACATGATATGTAGAACAAAAAGAGGAAAAATACTTACAGTAAAATCTTTGAAAATATTGAATCAGATACTGACAACTTTGAAGCAGGTTTGATTGCTTATTTGAAGTATTGTATAGAACAGCTGTTAATGGGATCAATGCAGTTATTTGGGTTGGAGAGGGAGTTTTTTTTTTTTTTTTTTGGAAGGCAATTTGACAACAGAGCTTTTATCCTCCACCACTTCTTTCTTTCCCCTCTTCTCTATGGAGGGATTCACTCCTAAGGATTTTGACGTTCATCAATCAAGGAATGTACAAATTTTACCGAAAATGGTGTATAATGTATGCATGGTATGGTGAATCGGTTGATCATCTCTTAATGCTTTGCTATGTGGTGTGAGAGTTATGATGTTCTACGTTTCCACTTTCTGATGTTTGATTGGGTCGTGCTATGTTCAGTCTCTATGATAATGGATTCTTGGTGCGGGTATTGTATTGGTATGTGTTGCACTCCATAATCTCTTGTCAAAGTCTTAGATAATAAATCAGCACCACACTAGACTTATTATGTGTTGTTCCATTGTCTTGTACTGGGAATTGGCACTCCCATTTCCTCCTTTAGGCAAAAGTGAAACCAATTGATATAACTTTAGTACTGCATTTATGTAAACAGGCTAGTGAAAGTTGGACTGCTTTCACAAACCTGATATATCCTTTCTACATTGATGAAACTTTAAGGCTTTTACTGGTTGAACCAAAATTTATGTCCTTATGATGTTTATCTCATTCTTTCTCTACTGCATGGAATCTTGAACACTCATATCAGTATCGTTTTTTTTTTCTTTTTTTTTTATCTTTTGGGATTCTCAGTGCTTGAAGATAAAACCACCTGGGTCATTTGCAGCATTTCTATGATTGTCTTTATAACTTGGGATATCATATTTTGCTCTTTTTTTCCAGTCTGCATTTTATTAGTAGTTGTGCACTAAGTTTATTTAGGTATTTATTCTGATTCTAGAGCTATATTGGCGGAGTACTCTGGTGCTGTTCTTGGAGTATTATCTGCTGCATTATATGGTTGGCGGGGCCATCTGTGGAAAAAGGTAACTTTTTTTTTTTTTTTTTTTTTGCTTAAAGTAAGGATAAAATTTTTATGTTTGATATGTTTTCCATGTGATTGATGTGAAGTTAATGTGTTATAGGTGTCTTTAAAAATTCAAAAAGCATTAACAATTTCTTTGCTACATGACCTGCTATTTCATGCCTGACATGGTTGCTAGAATGGTTCTTTTGGCCATTTTTATTACTGATAGGGAGCAGAACACTGTAACTGGCAATAACAAATTTGTTATGGTCAGGTCATGTGCTAAGTATACTTAGGCAAGTATCTTGGTGGTGACCATCTGATCTGATTTATCAGGTCTACCGCACCATTCAATTGCTGGCACTGGCTTTCTTTAGAGGATATTAATTGTTTTCTCTCACTTATATAATGGATGTTCCATCTTCTACCAGGTAGGTGGGCTCATTGCAATGTTGGCATCTTTCTACTTCTTATCTCAAGGGTGGGCAATGGCCACATATTCACCATTTTATATCCTTGTGTAGATTGAACATCTATCCCATTTAAATTAGCTAATCTTGTCCATTTTTGGGTGTCTTTATTTCTTTCTGTTTGTCCTTTTCTTATGAATTGTCAAAAATACTTCTTGTTAACTTAATGTAAAAATACCATTCCAAGACACTGATGATGCTGAGGACCGCACAGAAGAAGTTTTGAGTATGACAGATATGATAGTTCCTATCCTTGCTGGAATTTTGTCAGCTTTAAGAAGGGTGATTGCACGGCGTGTTTCACTAAAGGTATTGACATTCATTCGTCTATACTATTTTGTTTTCCTTTTCAGAAAAGGATTTGAAATTAACTACTTTTTTCTTATATAATTATTAGTCGGTTTGGGGGAGGGAGGGGTTGGGAAAATAGAAATGAGATTGATGAGAGTCATTTATTAATTGTGGCCATTCTTTGTTTTCAGAATCAACTTAAAAGGAGGCTTCATGCAATAACCATTACCTCTGCAACGTGTTTTCTGTTTCCTGTGGCCATGTGGGACTTCATCATTGTAAGTCTAATTTCTCTATGTAGACACATTTGGAAATTGCTTATTTGATCATTGTAACTTAGGCTTGATTAGGAATAGCTTGCTGCTTCTTTTTGTTTTTATTGCAATATTTCAGGGATCAACCTCCAATAGCAACATTGAGTTGCCATTTTCAGCTTGGGCATTTCTGAGCACTATTCTTTTTGGAGTTATCTTGATATTTTATGTTGATGGTGTTGCAGAGGAGAGGTAACTTTTTTTTTTTTTTTTAATAGTCACCTACATGCTGCTCTTGGCTTTTCAGTTTCCTCATGCTTGTTACTTGTTGATGAACTGATTGCCATGTGTGGAAATAGACATTCATGTTTCCCTGCTTTGAGCATATTTACTCTGTATGCTCTCATGATCACTTTTGCTGGTGGCCCTCAATAGGTTATGCATGGTTATCTGAATCCTTCGACTTATTTGCCCATTTGTATAAAATCCTGAACTATCTTTAATACAATTGTTTTCTATCCTCTTATGGCTTGTCCAGCAACTGCCTTCTCTGGTTTGCTATCAACCATGCATGTGTTATATACAATCTGCCAAATTTCATTTTATTTTTTAGTTTACTTTGTATTGAGCTCTAGACAATGTGATTATCAAATATAGAAAATGCTGGATCTTCAACTAAGGATTGTTCTTTTTGAAAAGAAAGGGTTTGGTAAACTGACTGTGAAACAGATTGGAAGCCATTGGTGCAGATCTCACTATATGATAAAAGGATGGAAAGGGCACTAGAACATTGCATTGACTATTGTCATTTTACTGCTTGTGTCTTTGGCAGTTGACCTAACTTCCCATGGTCTGCAGTGTGGGAAGTCTCATGCACAGGGACATCCTTATATGTTTTTCACTTCTTTGCTGATAAAATCTTTAAGCTGGTTCTCTTTTTCTTCGCAATATTTTATGAAGAAAGTCCACAACACTGCATCAGCTATTTTTATAATTTTGTTGTTCCCTGATACTTTCCGATGGAATCATTACATTAGCCACTTATGGTGGTATCCTGTTACAGTCATGCGAGTTTTATCTAATGTTGCCTCAATTTCATCCAACATATATTTGTGATTGCACATGTTAGCTTGTTGGCTGGGCTCTCATGATCCGCATCTTTGCATTTTAAGATATTATGTTTACACATCATATCTTTTTTCTGATGCTGCATTTGTGAAGATGCTGGTTCTCTACAAGTTATATCCATCACAAATGTAGTAATGTTTTAAGAATGTTGCAGTGGTTGTAGGAAATTTTTGGGTTAATTGATGATCAAACCAATTTTTCCTGCTTGTAGATTGCACATGGTTTTCTCTTCTCCAAGGCACTTAATGGTAGCTGGAGGATGCATCATTATCATGGAAATTGTCTATAAAATGGATTTTTCTCTACCAGGATTCATTATTTGCTCATTGATTTTGGGTTTTGGTACGTAAAAAAAATTGTTTCTTCATGTTCTGTTTGGTTGTGGGAAGAACATTGTGTTTCTTGTTTGGTGTCTTCTTTTTCCCCGTTGTCCTTGTCATAGTTTGACATGTCATATGGCTTAATTCTTGTAGGCATTTATGAGGCCACCTCTTTGGAAAGAAGTACAAAGGGTTCTTTTCAGCAATCAGACCCATCCAATGGCATTTTGGAAGAACAAATGTCCTCACTTCCAACTTGAAAGCGTCTTAAGTTTCTCTTTCAAAGTTTCACATATATACAGCACCTTGATTAGGTTTTATAGCAAGTAAATTTTTTCCATTCATATGTTAATCTCCTTTCTGAGGCAAATGAAGGATTCATTTGGATATTGGGAAAAAATGACAGGCCTATAGTTAGATTCTCTCACTTGCATAATTATCATTGATGGGTGAGTTTTTTTTTTTTTAGGTAAGTGTATATAAAATCTTGTAAATGAATTTGAAGCACTTGATTTTTTGAATTGTTGTAGCTGAAACTCCCCAGAAAAACCATCTAATTCCAAGCTTGTGCTCTCTCTCTCTCTCTCTCTCTCTCTCTCATGCGTGTTATTTATGCATGCGTGGTGCCTTTTTTTAACCCCATGTTTATGGGAATGGAGGTGGTTTTCTGTTGATTACTGCTCATCTTTCATAAAATTACTAAGATTAGTACCTATGTATAAATTTTTCTCCATTTTGAATATATATTAATTTTTTATTAATTCACTTATGAAGTTTAATTATTATCTATCTCAAGTGGTATATCAACTAATTTGCATTTAGAAGAGGAATTATGCATGTTGAGGCTTTTTGATTATCAATATTAGAACTTCACAACAGAATAGCAACTCAGCGTGGGACGAGAACAAACAGGAATTCTTCCCTTTCCACAGTCCATTACTGTTCTAGGAACCTAAACTTGTCTTTTACTAGCAATCCTACAAATCCTAACATCTTGCTATAAGCTATTGATATCTTCAGTAGATTGGCAAGTTTCTTTGGCCAATTTTCTCCTTTCAAAAATTGTGAATATCATGAGATTTTGCATTTTTCCCTCTCAATAGATGATTTCAAATCTGTTTTTACCAATGATGATTATTGAAATAACAAAACATGTAATATAAAATTATGATATCGACTAGAATGAGGAAAAAAAAAAAAGATTAATGCTTGCAAAAGAAAAAAAAAATATTCATAAATGGATAATGAATGCATCTGCTGAAATTTGTCCAAATTAGAGAACTTAATTTTATCAACTTGCACTGAATCTTTTCAATAGATTCTGCAGGTCAGATACATAATTAAGTTCTTCAACACTTAAGTGCCACGTCCGGTACTTCCTGCATTTTTGCTTAGTGCTTTAGTGATGACATGAATGGCAATGCCAATAGGGCAAAATAGCAGACAAAGGGAAACAGAATGTCGAGTCTCAATTTCATTCTCCAAGCCATCATGAAACACTTGCCTGTTTAAATCATGATAGTATACGTGTTAAAAACTGAAGAGAAGATGGAAAAGGAGAGAGACATATATATACCTTGCAGCAAAGAGATCAACAGCTAACAAGTGAATCCATGCTGAAGCTAATGTCATCTCACTTGAAAACATCTTAGCAATACCAGATAACTGTGTACAGTTAAATCATCATTTTAGACAACGTTAGATTGGTACTTTTAGTTACCTTCTTCTTCTTCTTTTTTTTTTTTTTCACAATAAGTAGGCCTTAGTTAGAACTTAGAAATTTACAAAAGTACAGATATTTATGTTCTGTATGCACCTCTGGCAACCAGTATTTACTTGCAAACATCAGCCGTATTGTGTCGGGCGTCCAGGACAGATATAGTAGATATGCATACAGAAGTCCAAGCACGACATATGGCATGCTACTTTCCATAAACTTTCTAGTCTGCATTATGCACAATCAAGTCAATTGTTTCTGTAACTTGAAATAAGACATGAATCAATTGTTCTCCAAGTAATGTAGCCTCAAATTCAAATTCTCAGGCGAGCAAAATTTAAGTTCATCAGAAATGTTTACTTGGAAATTTAATATTAGCATGAGTATTGTAACTGATACTAGAGAATACTACAAAGTTTCAAAGAAAATGGCTTTCAAATATGAAGTTAAAGGCCAATGTACAATTGAGTAAGACAACTGAATCAAATGAAAAAATAATAGTAAGATATTCAAAATCATAAGTCAATTGTAAATAAAACATTAGTCGTTAAACCCAGTTCAACAAAAATATATTGACTAGACTGCAATACTCGATATCTTGATATAAGACCAAAATGAAAAGGTATGACAAAGCAAAGATAAGCATGACAAAGCAAAAAACTAAGGTTCAAAAGAAAGAATATGATCATAACTATAGCTACAAATATATTAAACTCGCAAATTCTTTACAAAATTCAAGAAGGAGAACATTCATATATCATGAGCATATATTATAAGCAAATATTTAAAAATATTTAGAGATTAATTCAGAATTCCCAGACATATACAAAAGGCATACCAGTTGAGCTTTAGGAGCCACAACCATGAGAGTGTAAAAGGGGAGAACGGCTGCTGTTCCCAAAGTGAAAACATTGCTAGCAATTTGAGAACTTGTCAACCCTGTAGAGCAAAGCAATAATAAAAAAATAATAATAATAATTAAAAAACAACCACCACTAGTTACAGTTAATAGCAGTTTTGAGTAAATTTGCATTTTGAAACAAATAACATTCACAGTGGTAGAAGAAACTAAATGTGTTCCATACTATTATTGTCATTCATAACATGGGAAGCTTTCTTCTGTAAGGAAATAGACAGTGATGATCGAAGACAATAAACATAATTGGTATTTATAGACCACCTAGAAGGCTACTTATCCAAAAGAAAAAAACAACAGAACAGGTGATCTCCTATAAGCAGCACATATTCATCAAAGGGAGAATAGAAAATTGACGTCAAGCAAATACCAATATAACATAGAAAGAATATTATTGAATCAAGACACTAATAAACTATGGATTGTTCAACAAAGCCTCTTAATAGTTCATAGAAAGTAATTGACCACAATCCTCTAAATATAGCACAGAGCTACAACAAACAACTAATTCTTCTTCATAGCAAACTGCAGTAAGTTGAATTAAAAAACTGAAGCTTCAGGACAAATACTGAGGCATGAAGGGAAAAATTCCCATACTCTAACAGAAGCATAAACTCTTACTACACTATCTATTCTAAAGTGAGTAGAAGGCTTCACTTAGAATTATGGAGAAAACAAAAGGAGAGCCAGAAACCCATGTTGCTTTTTTATTAGGATCCATTTGGATAGCTAACCATCCGAAATTATTAAGCATTTGGACTTTGCCACCATGCCTAATTTGCATGATTTTACACTTCAACTCAATAAAGATCCATAATAATTTTAAATGACCATCTATCCAAATAGACCATTATAGAATAGATAAACAGAGAGAAAACTAACAAACAAATTAAGAAACTCCACCCCCTAGGAAAAGAAGTGCCAACTATGGTTATGCAGTAAATATAAGGACAAATAAAACTGGTTCAAAATTTACATCAAACATCAGCAACGAACTCTGAATAAACAGTACAGAGACAAAAAGGGATTACATGATGCATATACTCCTGAATATTTTTGGTTGACAATGCATCTTGCATGTTTTGGTCGAATGGTAATTCTTGAACCTCCCAGAAAACTCCAGTCACAAAGTAAGTCAGCATCCCCTCTTGTAACTCGCTGGCCAAAAAGTTCAGTGCTATTACTTTTGAGAGAAAAAGAGAATTTTGGACCACCATTCTCAATAGTGCACCGAGAGCTTACAATCTTCCCGTTGTAGTCAATCTATATGAAATGAAATTTAAACCTTATGAAAAGCCCTCATGCTCATGAATGAAATCTCAGTTATTCTCTTCTGTAGTTCACTCCAGTGTTAATCCACACCAAAAGAAATTCAGTGCGATGATACCATTTTTAGAGATGAGGACAACAAAATTCCATGAATCTTTTTCCACATACATCCGATAGTAAATCATAGTATGTTCTCTTACAATATGGCATCAAAACAAACTAATCTGCCTAGCACACATGTGCACCATGGAAAGAGTGCTAGAGATGCACAATGCATTGCCATAAACAAATTAAAAACAATTAAGTATATATAAAAAACCAACAAGAAACTGAAAAAACCATACTTTTAGGAAGGGGAAAAATCAGGAAACCAAAAGATGGACCATATAGAATGTCAACCTAAGTATGTGCAGCATTAGGTAAATATTGGTGGAAATGATTTCAAACTTGGTGGAATTCTTGTCCAATGCATATTTTCATGCAGCCAATAACACTTAGATAAATGTATGGATGTTACTGATTTATAAATCTACAACACAGGCAATGTCTAATGATGATAATCCGCAAATAAATTCCATATTGGTTTTGCAGAAGTCCAACTAAATTCCTTTCTTTTTTTCAAGGAAATAAAAATTGCCATCTCACATACAAAAGAAATCCCTCAAAAAAATTCAATTTTTTGACATTATAAAAAAAAAAAAAAAAAATTCCCAGATGCCGCATACCAATAAAACAATAGTGACTCAATCACATACCTAAAGAAAGAAGTTATTAGAAACAGAAAACACAGAATGAGAAAAGCACAAAAAGTCCATACCTTGATTGGGATTTGAGAAACGCACAAGCAAGAAGAGAAAGCCATAGCTGTTTCAAAATAGAGATACCCAACAACAATAATGGCCTCCTCATTCGGTTCAAGCTAGTAATTTTTAAAAGTACCAAAAGGCCAAAAATGGTGAGGTGGGTATTTCCCACTATAAAGAGAAAAAATAAATGGGTACAGGCAGGCAGGCAGGGAAGCAAAGCTTAGGAAAGAAAGCAAAGGAGGAGAAAAAGAAAGCCCCACAATGCGCACTCAAAACAGCATTAAAGAGTAGACAAATAAGCCTAAGTACATGGTAAGGTACATTGAAGAATATACTAATAACCGAGTCGAGCGAACACTAATAATGGTGAAATTTAAAACTAAAACCAGTGGAGCACTAGAGATCCAGATAAAAAGGTTTCAAGGACCCACTTGAACAACATCATTTGTTGTTTTGCGAGGATTTGTGAATGGATGGATAGATTTACAAATTAGGGTTGCTGTCTTTTTCAGTAATTTTTGCTTGCTGCACATGGACACCATGTTCTTGTTGCTTGCTACGTCTTTCAGGCTGCAGCCATGTCATGTGGTGGTATGCCATGACATGTAGCTTTCTTGATGAACTGTTAGGGGTGATGAAATGTTTTTGGGAAAAATTAATTTGCGTCTCGTTTAGGTGTTTTGAAATTTTCATAATTACAAGTGTGAACTGAACTTTAAAAAGTGAATTACTTCTAACTTATTCTTTTCTCAATCATGGTTAAAATAATTATGCTAAATAAATCAAAACTATATCTATTATAATTATAATTACCATTTAATTTATTATAGTTAGTTGGTTTATTTTAGGGCAGCAACAAAGCTAAGCATTCGTGAGCGACTCGGTGTTTGACTCAATAAAAATTTATTTACGTTCGACTCATTTTATAAATGAGATAAATTTGAACCTTAATTTAAGAATAGGTTAATAAACGAGTCGAACTTAAATAAAGTTAAACTACCACTTAATTAATAGGCTCGAGAATAAGCTCATTTATAAACTTCTTTATAATGTTTTAATGTATACATTTATGATTTATATTTTGTTATTATGAAATTAATATTGATATATGCACACAATTAATTTTACTAATATTATGTTTTATAATTTTATCAAATAGTTAAGAAATTTAATTTTGAAATTTAACTTTCAAAAAAAAGAGTTTATGTTACGTAGTAGCAGCAATAATAATAATAATAATTATTATTATTATTATTTTAACACTCTAAAAAATATATTTTAATATTTTTATAATTTTTTTGGTAATTCAATTTGATTAAAGTACATATACTTCTAATTTTTTAAAACATATAATACTTAATTTTATGATTTATTTTTTTTATTGATTGGATTTTTTGCTTTTATTTTAATTTAAATACGATTTTGAAACTCAATTTAGGCTCGAGTTTGAACTAAGCAGAATTTGAACATGACTTTTAAGTTCGAAACCAAACTCGAGCTCCAACTCAAACTTAGAAAAAACAATCCAACCGATCTCAAATAAGTTAAAGTTCAGCTCGGCTCAATTCATTTATAACCCTAGTTTATTTTATGAAAAACAATTTATTTTAAAATTAAATAAAACATTTTATGAGATAATAATTTAAAGAAACTATTTTTTGTTAAATTGCCACATATGCTGGAACATTTTAAAATTTTGGACAGAGAGACTAAGTAGTTGATGGAATGAAACTGTGAAAATATTTTAAAATATTTTTTAAAAGAAAGAAACTCACTAATAATATGATTTAAACTAAGGGATGAAATAAAAATTTGCCTTTTTTTTTTCACCAAATTGATAATTTACTGCATGAAAATAGGTACTTGAAAAACATAAAAGGAATTTTTACACAAATGGCCTAAAAATAAAAAAAAATTACTCTTTACGGTCTTTTTTTTTTTTTTTTTTTTTTTTTGCAAAAATAACCTGTAATCAAAAAAATAATATTTATTGCCTTCAATTTATGCGCTTCATCTAGGCTAGGTCCTTTTTCCTCAAATGTTTATTTAAAATAGAATTTGTTTATTACAATACTTATATGAATGACTACTAAATTAGGATTACTAATTTATTTAATATGATTTATTTGTATTTGTATAAATTTGAATGAAAATACATTATTTGATAAATTATTTATTTTATAAAAATTTAAAAGTAATTTTAATAGAATTAAATTATATCATATAATATTGGTTCTCAAAATTTCAAGTAGTATTTATGCGCTTATAAGCATATATTATTTGTTATTTAATTTCTTTTTATTTATTCTATAATAGTTTCAATCATAATGATATGTTTCTCCTCCATTAAGTAATTTCATTAGTCTAATTTTTTTTAAAAAAAATTCTCTTAATTGTTGATTGGATTGGTGTGAATAGTGTAGTATGATATGTGTTACGATCTGAACTCGAGAGCATGCAATCAGCACTAGGACAGAGGTGATGTAAGTGGCTATTAGTACTATAGTTAAGCCTGATAACTTATTAAACAATATCATGCGACAGCTGTAATTGTCATAGAACAGGACTATAAACCTACATGTTAAGCAGAACTAACACAACATCACATCCAATTAATGTCATGTTGGACTAACATAACCATTTTATCAAAATATCAAATATCATTTAACTGGTTTCTGCTTTACAAACAACTTACCAACTCAAAATAAGTTAAATAACTGATGAGTAATATATAATAAATATAACAGAGGTAACATTGCGGAGTTCTAAAATTTGTAATACAATTCAATATTAATTTAATTATGCAATTGAATATTAATTTATACATCACTGCTGAAGAAGGAAAGGCAGCATAATTATTTTGAATTATCTTTATGAACTAATTCCACAACCTAAAAAAAATAATTTAAATAGAAATGAGCATTTGACTCAATAAGCTATATAGTGTTAATGTAACCTATCATTCAAAAATTAGAAATGCTAATATATATGTTAACCAAACAAATAATTCACATAATCATACAAAGATGGAACTCAGTCTATAGGAATCACGCTAAACCTCAATTTGGAGAGCTAATCCCCTTGTACTTGGCTCCCTTAATCCAAAATTATTTCTTAAATCCAATACATAGGGTTCCAACCATCTATGGCCTAAGCCACGTAGCGCCGGAAGATAAGCAAGCCCCCAAGCAATCATACACTGCTCATAGCCCATCTATCATAATTATCATCACAACCAGATTCACATTCTTAAGTGGTTCCTATGTCATCCCAATCTCATCCAACATCCACAAGTACATGCAACATCAATAATATTGAAATAGTCGCATACATATGCCAAAATGCTATGTTATATTTATAAAGCACATATATATACACACACACACACATATGCACATGTACGCGCGCGCGCGTGCACATACACACACACACACACACACACATATATATATACACACATATATATATATATGTGTGAATATATACACATATATATTTATGTGTGAATATATATATATATATATATATATATATATATATATATATATATATATATATATATATATATATATATATATATATATATATATATATATATATATTAATCATCTTTCCAACTATCAAATGTCAGGGTCCAAGAAGAGTTGGTTCGGTTCTGTCAATTTTGTGAGTTATATAGTTTACTATAACATTCCATTCTTTTATTTATTTAAATTTACACTTGCATACATGCATTATTGTGTGTGTGTGTGTGTACACACACATACACACACACACACACACACACATACACATATATATATATATATGTATGTATACACACACACACACACACAAAATTAATGCAGGTATGTAAGTGTAAATTTAAATAAATAAAAAGATGGAATGTTATACTAAAATACATAACTCACAAATTTGACGGAACACAACTAACTCTCCTCGAAGCCTAACATCTGATAGTTGGAAAGACGATTAAGACACCAAAACTGTATAAATGAAAGATTATCAAAAAACTAATCACTCAACTACAATATACTTAAAATAACTCTAAAAATTCTACTGAAATTTCAGCAGAGTCTCCCCTGTAACTAGAACATTACCTAGCTATAACAAAAAAAAAAAAAAAAAACACTCACTTCTAAACATCATTCACAACTCCACACAATCCACCACAACAACAATGACCCCTCCTGGGTCACCAAACTCCCAACCATCATAATAAATCCAAATAATCAATCCAATCTTAAGCATCAACGAAACATATACATATACGTATGTATATGCAAATCACTCAACCAAATTATTTACCTAAGCTAAAGGATTAGATATCAACAATTTATATTTCTTCTTCAACAATTTTACATAACAATCCTAACTCTATAACTTATAGGGAATCCATATAAATTCTCAATACATGAAAGATTTGTTATATTATAAGATTAATTTCAATACAATATATATGTGTTAAACTCATAAGACTAAATCTATAGAATTCATAACAATGGCAATGCTAACTACCTAATTTAAAGATTAATATCATATTCACATAATATACAATTACTTTAATTAATTCATAAGATTGCTAAATAAATTTTAATTTTGCGAGTTTAACTCCAATAATAGAGTAAAGTCCATGTTAATTAATGCTTAAATCATTAATTTTATTTACTCCAAACAATTCTATAAAATTACTTTAATTTCATTTAACTTACTAATAATTAATTATAAAATTATTAGAATATTGTTGTTAATTTAACTGTATCTCAATTAAATTCCTATATTTTAGTAATACAACCTTCACTCATTATTTTCATGAAAATTCAAGTTAACTTCAAATTCATTAATCAACATCATGGACATATTTGTAATTCATAAATAAATACATTTCACACAATATATAATCCAAAATTCAGATTGAAATTCGAATTTTCAAACTTACCCATACAGAATCCATTCGATCGAGGGTCGGAAAACACATCAGGAAGTTGAAATGGGGTTGTTGGACTGGATTTCGTGCATTACCACCACACGCTGCCATAAAAGCACCATCGATTGGCCACCTGCTGCTGCTATAAAAGGCAAACTGGGGCTAAAATCACATCCCTAAGTGCGCCTCGATGTAAGGGGCTCATATATGGCCACTACTTTCTGCCACTCATTGCCATTGATCGGAAATCTAGCCTCAAAGGTTTTGTCACCAAGATTTCGATCTCTCTTTCTAGTGATTTTCAGGGGGCAAGGTAGGTAACATTTTGAATCTCTCATCACAAGGAGAAGAACGGAACTAGTTTTACGATATTTCTCCATCGGAATCGGTCGAAATCTTCGTCGAAAGTTGCAATCTTCGAAAAGTCTTCAAACGGAGTGTGTGTCTTCGTCGGTTGCCCAATCACGCCGCTGCTACTTCCCTTGTCATTGTCGAATGATGGGCTACATGATGGTGTCAAAAACACATGGATTAGAGCTCCCTTTCTCTCTCTTTCTCTCAGCTCCCTTATTGCCCAATTTTCCCCTAGCATCTGATTGGTCCATTCCTAAAATGGACCAATCAAATATGCTAAGCACCCATTTTTTTAATAATAATAACATCAATTTTAAAATTAAGTAACATCATTTAAATTTAATATTTTCCTAAATTTTGAGAATTCAAGAAATAATAATTTGATTGAATAATTAAATTACTTCTAAAAATAATAAATAACAAATAGGAATATTTTTACTTTAAATGTTGCTTCCCTTTCTTAAAACTTCTTATAGCCAATTTAAATTATCTATTTCATAATAAATTATTGTCTTTACATTAATTATATATTTATTAAAATTTAAATATAAACTATAATTAATAACATATTTCAAATTCACATAAATCCAAAATTAAAATTGAGTATTTTTAAATACAATGAAGTATATATATAATTTAATGATTATATTCCATACAAAAATGAGATTTTCAAAAATAAATGAAAATTCGGGTTATTACACTCTTCCTTCTTTAACAAAATTCGTCCTCGAATTTTCAAACTCAAACGAGCACCATACACTCAAGTCAGACTTCTACATTACTCTTCCACTATGCAATCTAATACACTTTCAAAAACCATAAATTAGCATTAGAAGCATTTCTCATCCAGAGGACTTAAATCCATCTTAGATACATCCAAAATAATTAAATTTCCAAAATCATTCAAAAACTACTTATAAAAATCAAAATATTTCCTTCTTTGTTTTAGAATTCAAGATATTGTGGCTAATGATGTTAGAATACATGCAAACTTAATGCATAGATGATCTCATGATGCATGACTAATGATGTATAACTTTATGATGCAAAACTCAATACATGTGTAGATAGACAACTAGACACAAGCACTAAGTTTCAAAACGATAAGCTTTCCAAACTACTTTTAAAATCGTGCTTTAAAATCATTTATTATCTTTAAACTCATTTACATAATTCAATCAAAACAAAGACATTAATTCCAAAAGCATTTAAAGTTTTGAAATATAATCATTTTATACCTTAATAGATTAAAATCCTCTTGGATTCTCAAAATCACGAGTAGCATGGTCCCAATATCTTCTTATTTCATAGAAGTTTATAAACTTTTTACATTCTACTAGCACCCTAGGCATTGAGAAGGATCTTCATTACTGAGAATTACCACAAGTATCGATATCCTCTTACTGTGAACAGTGAGTCTGAAAATTGTCATCAAATCCATCATGTGAACTAAAGCATACAACACATTCATACAAACATAAATAGCAATACTAATCAAATCACAACATAAGGACAATGCTAAGTTAGAGGCAAGAGAAACTTAACGAGATGAAAAAGAATCATATACTCCGCATGTTAAAAGAACTTAGACCATCTAGGACTTCCTTAGCTCCAAACATACTAGAGGTCACGGGACTTTTGCTCTGATACCAACTTTGTCACTATCTAAACTCGAGGGCACGTGACTGGCACTAAGACTCGGGTAATGCATATGGCTACTAGTACCTGTAGTAAGCCTGACAACTTGCTAAACAATAAAATTTTCATATGACAGCCGTAATTATCATAAAACAAAGCTATGAACTCATATGTTTAGTAGAACTAACACAACATCACATCAAATGAATGCCACATTGGACTAACATAACCATCACCTCAAAATATCAAATATCATTTAATTAGTTTTTGCTTAACAAATAACTTGCTAACTCAAAATAAATTAAACAATTAACAAGTAATATTGTGAGCCCTCAATTTTGTACTCTCATCATCCAAATACAGCCTTAGCATTTGCTGAGTTTAACGCGTTATGCAAAGCTATTACGGTGGTCCTGCTAACCGGTTAGCGAGCAGGGGGTTCAGGGGCAACGCCCTCGAAAGAAATTTTTTTAGACTTTATTTACATTTCCACCAAACATCCAAATTTTTCAAACTCCATACCAATAACCAATCTCAAAAAAAAAAAAAAACTCAAAAAACATGCCAACGCCAAGTGGCATGTCGCATGGCAGGCGTGCGGCGCCATGTCAGAGTTGTGCGACACTGCATGCTCCTTGTGCGGCATGCCGCAAGAATCTGGCACGGTGCCGCATAGGCCTGGTGCGGCGACGCACTAAGTTCTGCGAGCTTCTAATTTCTGTAGGCCCCACCTGCACAGAAAATAACCCTTTTACTCCTTTTAGTCCAATTTTCAGCCATTTCTATCCTTACTTCTCATGGTCTTTTCACATTTTCATTACCTAAACTACTCTCACCCACTTTTCCTATAAATTCCCCCCTCCACTTCTCATTTCTTCACACCTCTTGAATTTGAATAGATTGCTATCCTTAAATTCCTCTCTTCTTCTCCCTCTAATTACTCTCTAATTAATTAATTAATCTTTTTAATTAATTAATTATTCACTCTTTTTTCAAAAATCATTCCTTTTTCCAAAATCAAATTAATCATTTTTCTCAACCCACCTTTCATCTAAATTAATTAATTAATCTTTTTAATTAATTAATCCATCTATCCCTTTCATCATATTAATTAATTAATCATTTTAATTAATAAATTAATTTTTCAATCCATCCAATCATCTAATCCCGATAAAACGAAACTTCGGTCCGGTAAAACCCTTCACCCACCAAAAGTCAAGATATCAGCATTTTACCTCACTCTCAAGACACCTAGATCAAAATCATTTTAATTAATTCTTAAACCCCTCTACTTAACCGTGAAACGAACTATGTGGGTTTTGATCCCAATTTAATAAGGTACATAGACACGTTTGGAATCTAAATCCAAACTTCAAATCCAAATCTCTATCAATTTTTTTTTCCTTTTTAATTTATGGATATTTTATTTCTCCTTGCACTTATGTCATTTTCAAGCATCTTATTATCATCTTATAATATTTGTCATTTATGAAATCAATTTTTCAAAGTCAAATTAAACTTAAAAGCCAAATTTAGATTATTTAAAACTAAAAACCTAGTCTCCGAACTCAACCTGGTTCGAAGGCTAGTGATTTTTATCCTTGGGCAAATTGATTAAAAATTAATGAATTGAAGTCACTTTGGGTTTTTTCCTTAATATTTTCCCAACTAAATAAAATTAAGGTGGTGACTCCTAAAAATTATTTTCAAAATCAACCAATCTGAACTCGAGGATTCCATCGTGAGTCTGAACCCGAATGAGCATCCCGGTTCCCTCTAATGGACCGGGCTGGTGCTTGGGCAAGGCCTCACAAATATAGAATAAAATATAATAGAGATAATATTGCATAGTTCTAGAATTTGTAATGCACTACAAAATTAATTTAATTACGTAATTGAATTTAATTTATATATCACTGCCGAAAAATAAAAGGCAGCATAACCCAATTTGAAATACCTTTATAAGCTCATTCCACAGCCTGGAAAAAAATAATTTGAACAAGAATGAATATTCATTTCAATGAGCTATATAGTGTTAATGTAACTTACTGTTTGAAAATAAAAAATGCTAATATATATGTTAACTAAACAAACGATTCACATAATCATACAATGATGGAAATCAATTTATAAAAACCACGCTACACCTCAATCTAGGGAGCTGATCCCCCTATACTTGGCTCTCTTAATTCAAAACTATCTCTTAAATCCAATACATAGGGTTCCAACCGTCTATGGCCTAAGTCACACAGTGCCGACTCAACTAGCACCAATGCCAGGCGATGAGCGAGCCCCTAAGCCATCATACACCAGATTTAGCTCATCTATCATAATCATTATCATAACTAGATTCACATTCCTAAATAGTTCCTATATCATCTAAATCCCATCCAACATCCACAAATAAAGGCAACATCAACAATATTAAAACAGTTGCATACAAGATACTACGTTATATTCATAATGCATATATATATATATACACACACACATACACACACACACACACACACAATCAATGCATGTATACAAGTGTAAATTTAAATAAATAAAAGAATGGAATGTTATACTAACTATATAACTCATAGATTTGACAGAACCCAACTAACTCTCCTCAAAACCTGATATCTAGTAGCTGGAAAGACGATTGAGACACCAAAACTATATAACCAAAGGATTATCATAAAACTAATCACTCAAATATGATATACTCAAATAACTATAAAGATTCTACTTTCGGTAGAGCCTCCTCTATAACTAGAACATTATCCAGTTGTAACAAAAAAAAAAAAAAAAAAAAAACACTTACTTCTAAACATCATTCACAACTCCACACAATCCACCACAACAACAATAACCCCTCTTGGGTCACCAAACTCCCAACCATCACAATAAATTCGAATAATCAATCCAATCTTAGACATCAACTGAAACATATACATATACGTATATATATGCAAATGATTCAACCAAATTACTTATTTGAGCTAAAGGATCTGTCACGACCCACCTTTTGAGCCGCGACGGTCCTAGGGCATGGGTAGCCATAAGGGCACCAAAACCCGTAGAACCCATTCCACTCATAATCAATTGACATTCATTACATTGAACCATATCCCAAGACCGTAGCCTAATCACATTTCCTTAATACCCATTACTTGCTATCATTCCCACTTATAATATTATTTACATATATAACTTGTAAAACCTTTAAAGTTTCATTTCATGTCATTAACTCAACGTTCAATAGTTCATATGTATTTACAATAACGGTTATGATACAAATCATATTATACAAACATCCTTTAACATATTAATGCTAACCCACTAATAACCATTCATGTTACATATAGACCTTATAACTTTCAATAACCATGGAGTTCTACTTACAATACCGAAACTTATCAAAACAGTTCCCAAGCGAATGATGAGCTTGGGACTTTTTACTTTGCTAACTCGTTGACTGTACCTGAAAAGTTTAAACCACTAAAATATGAGACAGAGCTCAGTGAGTACATAATAAAACTGTATAAAATAAGCAAGTGATAGGTGGTTTAGTGATAATTTCTTATAGCAATGAAGTGAAACGAATCAAGAATCATTCTTATGGAATAGTTTTCCATATATAGTAATTATTGCATTTTTAGCAGAATATTTCCTTTATGGAAACGGTGTGTTTCCCACATTATCATTATCACTTGAGTGGCGGCTTACGCCTTGCTCACTCCCATTTCAGTCACACGTACAACTGATCGGGTCGCACGTACTGGGGGCCATAAACCCTTCCCAGCTAGGGTTCGGATACTCTTTACCCTATCCGCAGGTTCATTACCATTGTGCACAATGTCTGATGTATTGCCCCACATCAGAGGGGTATTCTGCTTGCCACGATATCATTAAAACATTTTTCCTTTCCATCCATGAAATACTTCAATGGATAATATAGCAATAAATAATCAAATTTCTCATCATTGATCATATTAGGAAATGAAGCAATAAGGCTCATTTGGCCAAGTGCCATAAGAGATATTTAATTCAATAATTGGTAAAGCATATCATGCATGCCAAAGAATTGCAATGCATTTTAATTAGAAAAGTGATCCAACATTTAGACTTATATTTAAAGCACAAGAAATATAATATTACAATGGATAATATATAATATCAATTGGGTTGTCATTATTGATCATACTATAAGATCAAACAATATAGACTCATTTGGCCAAGTGCCATAAAGAAATGTTTGGTTCACTTTGGCTCAATAATCAAGGAAGTATTATATCAACGGTTCAATATTCAATAAGCAGATTAAGCTTATCAAGAAATCAAGATTTTGGAATATCAATGAGCCATTCAACTTTTCAAGGCATAGAAACAATTCAACCATTAAGGTTGGAACAATAAAGGTTCAAGTATATGAAACAAGGAATATTATATTATTAAGTACTCACCGTGGACTCCTTTGCTCCTATGTACATTTGACTTTGATACGATTAGTGCTTCTCGCACTTTACCCAATATCCTTGTCCTTGTTATTAGACTCTGCACATGCATTTCAATCATATATTAATCACTTCATCATTTATCACATTACTTAACTTAGCATAAGTCATTAACATTTCTATCTTATTCACAACTTAGCATTCTAAAATTAAGATATTCTAAACTTATACTTACTACTAAACTTAACATTTCTCTAATTATTTTCCAATAACTCACTTAAAAGAATGATTCTCCTTTCTTTCAATTTTTACATTTCAATCTTCATACTATTCAAGTAAAATCGATTAAACAATTTCCATAAGTTCAAATTATCCACAATATCACAATCAAATGGTCCAACCCGGACCTTCAATATACTAATCTCATCCGCCCATTTTATTCCTTATTATCAAGCTAATAATTACTAATTCAATTCAATCAATACAATATCCACATCTCACTTCATTCTTCCAAATAATTCAATTCAATCAAATCAATTCAAATCTCAATATTTCACTTCAATCTTTCCATTTAATCACCAATAATACTCCATAATCATATAAATAACAATTAATTCAATTCAATTATCTCATTTAATCACTTAATTCCATTAAACTATCTACCTAAATTCTTACAAATAAAATCATAATTCACTATCTATACATAATTGGAAATCGAGATTTATACCATATGGCTCGGTTTAATGAGCCGGAGCTTCTGTCCGAATTTGTCGATTTTAGAGGTCGCCGGAAAATTCCAACGACGACCAAATCACGATCCGAGGATATCATCAGTTAGCTTGTGATGAGAGGAGTCCAAATATCACTTTTGTTTATCATAATCCGCTGGAAAACAGGTAGAAACGGCATCGGTAACCGTTGATGTCGCCGGATTCCGGTCAATAAAAAGATTATCTAAAATTAGCAAACAATATACCAAATCGAAGCTGGAATCACAAGGGATTCAACCATACCAATTTCGTTAAAAACGGAGATCGGAAAGTCGTCGGAAAATGGCCTAGAAGTTTCGGCCGGCGAAACTTTGGAGGGAGAGTGCGCCGCCGTCCGGTGGCTTCAGGCGACGGGCCTCTACCGGTCGACGGGGCGGCGGGCGTCCTTCCTCCTGGTGCGGCGCGTGTCGGTCGGCGGTGGCCGGAGGGCGGCGTTCCGGCGTGCAGTCCCTTGCGCGTCTCTCTCTCTCTCTCTCTGCCCTCTGTCCGTTTCCCTCTGCTTCCTCTCTGCTTCTATTTCTTCTTCTCTGTTCTGTTTGGCTGCCGACTTTACTTTTTTTTTTTTTTTTTTTTAAATATACTAACTTTAATTATAATAACAATAATAATAATAATATTTATCATATAAATTCTAAAACAGTAATTTTAACCAAAATATTAATTTTATTAATTTCATCATATTATCCATTAACTTTAATATGAAAATTATAATATATAACTTCAAATATTAATTACAAAATTTTCTATATTTTATAATAAAATTTCAATTTCTTTAATTTAAAATTTTATCAATTTAGTAAATAATAACTCAATAATTCATTTAATAAAATATTCTCTTAAAAATATTAACATAATAATATAATAAACCAATACCCTTTCAAATATCAATTTTAAATTTGAAATAATTTTCTACTATTTTAAATACTCATATAACAATATTTATAAATCATATGTCAAATATCAATATAAGTTTAGCTTATTAATATCAATATAATAATAATAAAAATATCAATATCAATATCACTATTCAAATGGAAGTTTATAACTTTAGATAATTTTGAATATCAATATAAATATAACAATAAAGGAAAATATTTTCATATAAAATTATTATTTTAAAACGTTTATATTTAAATCATTTGAATATTGAAAATATTCATTTTCAATTTGGCAACGTATTCTGATGTTAAATGGGTATCTTCACTCGTATACTGTGCATATGTCCTATATCGGGTTGGGATATTATATTCTTTCCCCCTTTATGAAATTCGTCCCCGAATTTCAATACACTTCATATAGGAAGTTACAATAACATCAGCAAATATTATCACTCCCGATACCTTATTGTTGTACATGAAACTATTCATGTACACGAATTTATCAAAATTGATTATATCCTTCACTCATTGTCATGTCATTCATTTAGAATTTATCTCTTTTGATACTCTTATAATTCTTAAGACCTTACACAGCACTGTATATAGACGCCGTAATATCATTGTTACTGTTAAGAGGCCTCGGGTATTACAGGATCAGATTTCAACAATTTTATGTAATAATCCTAACTTTATGACTTATAGGGAATCCATATAAATTCTCAATATACATGAAAGATTTATTATATTATAAGATAATTTCAATACAATATATATGTATTAAACTTATAAGACTAAATTTATATAATAGAATTCATAACAATGGCAATGCTACTACCTAATTAAAAGAATAATATCATATTCACATAATATACAGTTACTCTAATTAATTCATAAGATTGCTAAATAAATTTTAATTATGCTAGTTTAACTCCAATAATAGAGTAAAGTCCATGTTAATTCGTACATCATTAATTTTATTTACTCAAAATAATTCTATAAAATCACTTTAATTTCATTTAACTATCTAATAATTAATTATATAATCATTAATTTAACCGTATCTCAATTAAATTCCTATATTTTCATAATACAACTTCCACTCATTATTTTCATGAAAATTCAAGTTAACTTCAAATTCATCAATCAACATCAGGGACATATTTATAATTCATATATAAATAAATTTCACACAATATATAATCCGAAATTCATCACATTGAAATTCAAAGTTTCGAACTTATGCACACAAAATCTATTTAATCTAAGGTTGAAAAACACACCGAAAGGCTGGAATAGAGTTGCTGGATTGGATTTCGCACCTCACCACCATGCGCTGCCGCTAGAGCTCCGCCGGTCAGCATCCGCCATTGCTGCTGGCAGCAAATTGGGGCAAAAAACACATCCTCAGGTGCGCCTCAATGTTACGGGCTCGAATTTGGCCACCACTTTTCGCCACTTGCTACCCGTTGATTGGAAATCTAGCCTCAAAGGTTTGGTCAATAAGATTTTGATCTCTCTTTCTAGTAGTTTTTAGGGGGTAAGGTAGCTACCATCTTGAAACTCTCATCACAAAGAGAAGAACGAAATTAGTTTGCCGAATTTCGCCACTAGAATTGGCCAAAATCTTCGTCAAAAGTTAGAGTTGCCAAAAAGTCTTAAATAGAGTGTACGTCTTCACTTATTGCCCGATTGTGCTGTTGCTGCTTCCCTCGTGCTCGCCGAACAATGGGCTACATAATGGTGCTAGCAATGTAGTTCACCGTTGGTTGGAAGCATGCGAGCTCCGATCCCCCATTCTCTCCCTCTCTTTCTGCTCCTTTACTACTCAATTTTCCCCCAGTATTTTATTGGTCCATTTCTAAAATGGACCAATCAGATTTGCTAAATACCCATTTTTTTAATAATAATAATAATAATAACAACAACAATAACAATAATAATATAATAACATCAATTTCAAAATTAAGTAACATCATTTAAATTTAATGTTTTCTTAAATTTTGAGAATTCAAGAAATAATAATTTGATTAAATAATTAAATTACTTCTAAAAATAATAAATAACAACTAGGAATATTTTTACTTTAAATATTTCTTCCTTTTCTAAAAGCTTCTGATGGCCAATTTAAATTATATATTTCATAATAAAATATTCTCTTTATAGTAATTGAATATTTATTAAAATTTAAATATAAACTATCATTAATAATATATTTTTAAATTCACATAAATCCAAAATTAAAATTTTAGTCAAATTATAGCTGAACATATTTCACCACAAATACCAAACCACACATTTCATCTTTTATTTACAACAAAAAAAAGAACAAGAGAAAGAGAAAGAGAAAGAGAAATTAAATTTCCTGGAACATTTTCACACAACCATATCTAATTATTAATTATATGTGTGAGAAATCATGTGATAAATTTCAAATCCAATTTAAAAACTTAAATTTTTAGATGATGAAGGTCAAATATTATATTAAACTTTCATATTCTTTATTATTATTATTATTATTTTTCTATAGGATCTTAACTCTAACAATATCAATGGCTGCAAAAATTAAGAGGAAATTACACTGTATTTTTTGTTAAAATATCATTTATACCGTCCTTTTTTGTTTTATACATTTTAATGGTCTTGCTATTTCTTTTACATGGCTTCTTTCTTCCTTTCTTTCTTTTACACGTTTTAATTCTTGCCTCCTCCTTTTTCTCTCGCCAAATAAACAATGCCAGATTCAAATCATCAACCTTTTGAAAAGTTAAAACTCCAGCTCAAAGAAAAGTGATTTACGAGGCATTTTTCAACTTTCTTTTTGTGCACTTTTTATCATTCATATTGGCACTATTCCTGTGAACTAACAATGGGCATTTTCACTTGGGCCACCTCTATTATTATTATTATTTAATAAAAATCTATTAATTTAAAAATACATTTTTCAATCAACTTATGACAATTGCAATCTAACTTATGAGATTTAAAATTAGACGTCATTTATTGTGAGTTGATTTTTAATTCTTTAAATTTGCAATATGTATATATTAAAGTAGTTGCAAATAATAAACATATACTTAACATATACTAAATTTTGGTATACATATATTATTTACTATTAATTTATCTTTTTTACTTTTTCAAATTTACAATTTATGTATATATAAAATAGTTACAGATACCAAACATATACTAAACGCATACCAATTTATGGTATACATATACCATTTACTATTTATCTTTTTAATTTTTCATATTTCTAATCTATATAAATATAAAGTAGTTGTAAATACCGAATATATACTTAAAGTATACTAAAATTTGGTATATATTTACCATTTATTGTTAGTTAATCTTTCTAATTTTTTAAATTTGCAATATGTATGTATTAAAGTAGTTGCAAATACTAAAAATATATTTAATATATACGAAATTTTGGTATACGTATACCATTTACTGAGTTTATCTTTTTAATTTTTTCAAATTTGCAATTTATACATATTAAAGTGGTTGCAAATACCAAATTACTTAAATGTATACCAAATTTCAAAATACATATACCGTTTATTGTTATTTATCCTATTTTTTCCAAATTTGCAATATATATATGTATATTGTTGTGGATACCAAACAAATACTTAATGTATACTGAATTTTGCTATACATATACCGTGTACTGTTATTATATCTTTTTATCTTTTACAAATTTGCAATTTGTATATAAAGTAGTTGGTATACATTAATGTAATATAAATTAATATCTTTTTTTGTTTTATCATTTTATGAGTTTGTTTTTTTGGTGAACAAATTCAAAAAATATGCCAAATATATACACTAGTAAAAATGTTATTTTTTGAATTTTAGATGGTATTTTTAAAATTTTTTCATGAGCACGGTAAAAAATGATATTTTTTGCCTTTTTTTGGTTATTTTTGAAATTTTCCCAAAAATTAACCCATGCACATTCCTTCTCCTAGTCCTTGCTTTTAACCTTATTATTATCCAATTCTCCACCGTTGAAGCCACTGATGAGTTAGCTCCACAATTATAACAACTTCGAACATAAAACCCAAAACAAATTTGAAAAATGGGCGTAATCTGCGAAGTTCCGTTGCGGGCGATATCTGGATCGTGGGTCATAAGCGGATGACGTCATCTCAAATCCAGCAACGAAGTCTCGCATAATTTTAAGTATTTGGAGATAAATGGATCTTAAATCTACTATTTAAGTAACTAATTTGTTAGCCTTTATATTAAAAAAGAGAAATGACCTTTATAATACGAAAGAACAGAATGCCAATTTGTCTTTTTGGTTAAGTGACATCCTATAGAATTGAATTCATAGATAGAGGATTATTAGACTTACTCCTATGCAAGAATGACAAGCACAAAAAATTTCTTTTAAATTTTTATATAATTTTTTTTTATTAATTTTTGCAATAAGTTTCCCAAAATATTTTTGGGCCTTTTATAATTTTTTTATCTATTATTTTTGCCATAAATAATTTTCAAAATTATCTGATGATTTAATAATCGGCAATTTTTTAAAAAAATTATTTGAATTTCTTCTATAAAAAATTGAATCACACACACGATCATTCTTTTTTTTTTTTTAAGTATTTAGGGATAGGAGACTTGAATATGGATTAATTGTTCAATCAAGCTTGAATATGGATTAATTGCTCAGTCAAACAATACACTACCACTAAATTATGTATACAAGTACTACACGTAATTTTCAATATAGCTAATTTTGTTTATTTTAAAAATATAATGAGAATAAATATAAATGTTAAACCTAAAAATATTATTCTAAATTTATGTTTTAAATAGTTATATTTAAAATCTCATAGTTAGTTTGAAAATTATACTAAAAATAGAGATTATTTCAATATAAATTCAAATTTTTAATGAAAATATCGTAAAATTTAAATATATTATCAATCAAATAAGGAAAATAAAATTTTATTTAAAAATAGCATTTTACACCCATTTCTAGAGTAGTAGACCGAACATGAAATTCAATACAGTATTTACTGTCAAATAGATTCCTCCACTTTCAAGAAGTTTACAATACAAGATTTTTTATAAGATGATGTTAGGTTTTGGAAAAAAAAAATGATAATCCAAAGAAAATATTGGAGAAATTAATTAACTTTAATAATTGCAAAAATAAATTAAAATGTTGTAAAAATGTAATTATTAATACATAATTATAATTGTACCAAGCGTAATTAAACACACAAATATATTATTAAAGGAACATTAATCCTTTTATTTTTTAAAAAAATAAAAAATAAATAAAAATTTATTGGATGCTAGGTTTTTATGCAATGGTCATCTAGCCAAGCAATAATGTCATGAAGAACTTGAAAAATGATATTATCAGGCTCACCCTCAAGTAGAGAATGATAAGCATCTTTATAAAGCTTAAGCTTCTTGTCTGAACTATTTGCTTTCTCATACAATGCCTTGCTTACTGATGGATCTGTCACTATATCAGCTTCTCCATGCAGAATTAATAATGGTATAGAAACCTGCAAAATGCAATTTTATGAGTGAAGAAAGTTTATGATAAGACAAATTTTTTTTTTTTTAATTTTATCCGCCTAGGAATCGAATTTAATATCTCCTCATATAACTTTAGATATCGTTTGGTAGGTCATAATAATATATAATGTAAAATAATCAAATATATTTTTATTGTAAATTTATATTAAAAATACATTTAATTATATTATATAATATTTTATTATAACTTACTAAATGCATTCTTATGGTGCATTTACTAAACCGTAATATAATGTAAACGTATTTTACTATAAATTTATACCAAAAATACATTTAATTATGTTATATCATATTTCATTACAGTTTACAAAATGATACCTTAATATATTTGAAATAAAGATTCATTGTTTGTGATCATACTTATTTATGAGTGGGATCTATATTTCAAAAGTATGCTTAACTCGTGAAATTTTTTTTTTATAAATTAAAATTTGTAGTCTGATCCATGAATAAGTTTAATACTCACTAAACATAATTAATGAACTTTTTAACTCTATTTTGTGAATAGTGTAGATTTTGTTGACAAAGAAAGATTGGACTCAGGTTGAGATTTTATCAAAATTAAAATATCCACAAATTAATATGCTTGAAAAATAATTAAATGCCATTTAATTATTTCCTTTGTTGGACCCATTTGAAAAAAGTGGTTGATTTTTTTACTTCACTAGACATAATTCAATAGTTAAATGAAAAAAAGAAAGAGGGAAGAGAAACAGGCCTCTTGTAATCTTCCTTCAAGCTCTTGGGTTGTTCTTAAACACTCTAAAGCTGTCCAGAGGCGAGCTGTATCCTTGTAAGCAATAACATTATATGTTGCCTGCAATTAGTATAATTAATTATTAAGTTATTTACAACACAAAAATTAATTAAATTAAATATAATTAATTAGTAGTTGTAAATAAGTAATTACCAATTCTTGCTTTTTCAAGTCTCTGAATGCCATCTTCACAAAATTCTTATGTGGAACTATTTTTAGCCTTGGAAATAAATGAGCTATACCTATAAGAATTTGAACCACTATCCATGGTGGTATCATATCACCTGCAAACTAAAAAAAGGAATTTTTCTATTTTTGGTTAAAAATCAAATTGAATAAAAATTTTAATAATTGTTTGAAAAAAAAAAATTAGTAATTACTTACTTTGCACATAGGTGCAACAAGAATAGCACCATTCCATGCTTCTGGTTGTTTCAAGTGCACCTTCAAAGCTATTGCTCCACCCAATGACTGTCCAAATAGGTAGCTTGGGAGTCCTCGGAACTTAGGGTTTGCTGTCACCAAATTAATTAAATTTTTAACTGAGTTCACTCTACTCTAATTATTTCCAGATTATTATAATTAATTATGTTTAAGATTAAGACTTAATTGAGTTGAATAGAGCGAAAATATTAGTATTAATTTATACCTTTGATTTTGGAGTAATGCTCGGCAACATCATTGACAAGTTTATCAAGGCTAGGAATGTAGCCATGAAGACCTTCTGAAAGGCCAAAGCCTGGATAATCCATCGCAAAGACTCCATAGCCAGATAATGCTAATTTTCTTGCAATACCTACCAAAATAAATAAATAAACAAAATAGAAATATTTATCAAAAAAAATTATTCTAGTATCAAAAATATTAATATATGCCATCAAATGTCTCAAATTCAAATTTCCTAAATTACAAATAGTCGTCACTAATTTAGCGATAAATGTTAAAAGGGAAAGTTACCCTCTATTGTATAGTCTATTATATTTTTATGCGGTGTTCTCTCTCCTTAATATAAAATAATAATAATAATATATGAATTTTCGTAATAAATACAATTTTTCATAACATAATTAAATATATAATAAAATACCATATTTTATATCACAATACCTTCAAATACAAAAGTGCAAGTTTCACCATAACCATGACAGTAGCAAACCAAAGCCTTGGGGCTAGAATTCTCTGGAAGCCAACTTTTTGAAAATATTTCTAGTCCTCTGGAATTAACTTCATATATCTGTTCACAAAAAATTTTTAATATTTAATTTATCATATTTATTTGAAAATGCACACTATTAAGTACTTCTAAATGGGTAATTTCCCTCATCTAAAAAAAACAGAAACAAAGGTCTGTGAGGAAGAAGGAACTCCTTAAAGGTGCAAAATTTAACATCGTTTATTTACCTCGTCAGTTTTTAACCCTTCATATGGTGTCTGCAACACAGAAAAACAAAATAGAACCCAATTATAATTAAGCCCTTAATTAAAAAACCAAATTCCAAAATCAACTAACTGGTGTTTTAACTTGAGGGTAAAGAAGAGATATAAAAATGAGTATTAATGTCTGAATCTCATAAATATATAATCTCCTTTTTAGTATTCAAAAAATAAAATAAAATAAAAAATAATTAAGCACTTTATATATTTTCAAAAAACTAAGCTGCATTAACTAACAAATCATACTAATAATATTAAAAAAAAACCAACCCATATCATATTACATGTAGCTTTTTATGACAAAATTTGTTAACAATGAGCTTTTGATTTAATGGTATTAAAATTATCTTTAAAATTGTAAGATTTTAAATTCTAAATCTGAATGAAAGCTAAATGTACAAATTAAAAAATAACAAAGTAATTAGTTAAGCAAAAATAACCTTCATTAAGCAATGATCAATTCCAAGCTGAATGTGCCTGAATGTCTCGCGAGCAAGCCTTCTCTCCTGTGCATTGTCCATTTTACTAGCCAAAATCTTCTGTAATTCTCCATTAACATTTTCTTGGAATTTCTCTGCCTTCACCATTACTACTATCAGCTGCTATCACTCTCTCTTTCTCTCTCTCTCTCTCTCTCTCAATGAACCCTCCTACTTCTCTGGCTGGCTATAGTAACTCATCCTCTGCCATTATTTGGTTTATGCTACCTTTGTAAATGCCCGTGGAAGTAGTTGGATCTGTTTCTTTATTTTTATTTTCTTTTTAGAAAAACCATTTTTAAGCCCTGTATTTTTTTTTTTCATATTGAATTTTTTTCTCTTTGACGTGGTGGGAGAATTGAATTTGCATTTATTGTTTAGACAATATATACACTTATCATTAAATTATAGTCTAATATACAATATTTGCTTATTTTATGATAAAAACAAAAATTATGAGAGATTCATTAATAATAATTTTAAAATTATTTTTCAAAAACTTATATTATATATATAATGAATTAAACTTGAAAAGTTTTCTGTCTATAAAATTATATTTTAAAATTTTAAAAGATAAATTACTATTTCGTCTTTAAAATTTAATATAAAATAATTTCTCTTTTTTTTTAGAAACTAATTAAATAATCTCTCAATCTTATTTCTGTCAACATTTTAGCCCAATTAAATTTATCATTTTTTTTTTGTTGGTGAATTTTTATTTATAGAAAAGATTGTTAGCTTTGTTTTGGTTAAGTTTTGTGTTGTTAAAAGCTTGAATTTTTGGAGAAAAAATGTTGAAAGAGAGGATGGGGATAGGGATATTTCGCGTATAAATTTTCATTTTCTTTTTATTTTATCATTTTATTTTTTTTTTAATAAAAAATTTGATGAAATGACTAATTGATTCATCAGAATTAGAACTAAATGGATTATTTAGTTAAATTATCAAAATAATAAATTATTTTATTAATTAAATCAAATCTCATGGATGAAATTCATAGAAAATTTTAAAATTACTAAAAAAGAATTACATTGATTTCAAAAACTTAAACTATTTAATAGGTAAACACATAAATAAGATTTTTTTCTGTAGTTTCAGCAATTTATATGGAAATTTTCTGTATTGTTTCAGTTTTTTTTTTTTTTTTTTAATTTGTAACCCATTAATAATAAATTTCTTGTGAATTTCATTTTTTTTTCATAAATATATTCTTAATATGCATTAAAATAAAACTTCGAGAACTAATAGGAAGCAGTAAAAGTTTAAATATTTAACCAATGAACTTAAACTTTATCATATTAGAATTATTTTCAAAATTATGGGGTTATAACTTAAGAGTTCGAACCCAAATGCATTATCATAGCCTAATAAATATGTTTTGAAAATAAAAATTTAATATAAAAAATGTGAAAATTTCAGAATAAATGCATTTTCTTTTATGCATGAGAAATTTTCAAACAGAAGGAATTGAATGCCCTTTTTGTTTTCCTCACAGTTTTTTTTTTTAATTTTTTGGGAAAGCTTTGAATTTTTTTTTTTTTACTATTAATGAGGAAAAATCAATTATGAACTTATTATTTAGGAAATATATATTTAAAATATATTTAATATACTGTAATGAGACGTAATATATATTCCAATCTCTTTTTAGTATATAATATTTAAATTAAAAATATATTTAATTATATTATATTATATTACATTAAAACATATCAAATATTAAATTAAATAACATATATCATCCGTCAAGTATTCAGTAATACATATTTTCATTCCTCATCTCAATTTTATCATTTAAAAATCTCCGACGTTACTATAATGCTCACATTAAAATCCATTTGCGAGCTTATTGTTAATGTTAATAGATAGCTCTATGTGCAAGCTTTAAACATTGTTAATAACAAAGTTATTGTGGAAAACATAACAGCAAAACAGTAGTTGGAAGTAATAATGGTTCTTTCTAGTTAGGACTTAAAGTACACTCTGTATATGGCCATGAACATTGCAAAAAACAACTGGATTCTGTTGCATTGTATTTAATGTGTCGCAATATTTAATAAAAGAACACTTTTCCTTTTTTTTTTTTTTTTTTTTCTTTAAAGCGGATTTTTTGCCCAAAAAAACATAATTCATCAACAAAAATATTGATAAAAATCTTTCAGTTAATCACTTCTTTTTACTTAGGGCAACACCTCTTTTATTTAATTTTCCCTCGTCGGTTCAATCATATTAACATCCCACGTGGTTATAAGCCCACGCTGCTAGGCCGGCACCTCTTTTATTTAATTTTATCTTTTAGGTTAGTTGCTTGTGAATTATGATCATGCCAAATTCTTAAGTTCGTTCGCAGAAGGATTCCTCAGAAAATTTAGAATTGGTAATTCTTTTTTTAGAAATTGAATGAGTCCATTCTTATATATATACGCGAAAAAATTAATAAAAGAGAAAAACTTATTTTTTATTTTTTATTGCTTAAAACTCATGCAAGATGGAAATCTCATTCACGATTTTAAAAAAGAGAAAGAAATGAGAAATTCTTTTTTTTAATCTGACTTTTTCACTCTAGTCGTTGTTTTTCTTTCTATTACTTCCAAAGCAACTGCATTTTATCTTAAAATAAAATGAAATATTCTATTTTTTATAAATTTTATTAAAATAGTTTAATTTAAAAAAAATATAAAAAAATTATAAATTTTTATAAGAGAGCTATTTTTTCCTGAAATGAAATTATTTTTTTAATTTAGGAACATTTTCATAAAGTTATTATTTTGTACAAAGTAACTCATATTTTCATAAAATTAAAACTTTTCTCATAATTAAGAAAATTAGGAAAAATAGTTTAGTTTATAAAAAAAAATTGTGATTTTTCATGAGATAGCCATCTTTATCATAAAATAAAACAAAATCGACTTATTTTGATTTCTAGCAAAGTAACTATAGAATGTATATTATGATCATTATCTCTATATTGAAAATAAAGAATTTTGAAATGGTATTTTTTCAACTTTTTGAGAAACTTTCAATTAAAAAAATTTAAGTAATATCTTATTTAGAAAAAATTATGTTTAAAATAAATTAATAGATAAATTTATTTTGAAATTTACATATTTTTACAATTATATTCTATTTTTTAATTATATCGCAATTTGAAAATTTTAATTGTAATGTTACTCTAAAGTTAAATTATTATTATTATTATTTGAAAAGAAAATGTGAAATGGATGTTGGAACTTTTCGTAATAATAATAGTATTTCTTTTGTTAATTTTATCACAATTTAAAACTTTAGTTACAATTTTACCTTAAATTAATAACAATAATAATAATAATAATAATAATAATAACAATAATATAGATTATTTGATTTTGAAAAAAAGGGAGACAAGTTATATATTGAAATATTAATGCATGTGTTGAAATTTCTATATGAATTTAGTTTTTTTTATATATTTGAGAAGAAAGATTAAAATTTTTGTCCCAACCTTATTTTTTTATTTTTTTTATTTATTTATTTTGATAAAATCAGATAGGTCCAAATCCAACCAACTGTAATTTTTAAATATGCCAAAGACAAATGGTGGAGTCAAAGTTTTTGTGATAGAGACAAAAACATGCATCATAATTACCAAAAGTCAATTGCTAAAAAAAAAAAAAAAAAGCTTAAAATTCGCTACAATGTACACTTAGGTTGCAACTATTTCAAAAAATAATTATTATAGACCCCTAAAATTTTATAATAGCTTACTATCTCAATTTTGAAAAAAGTGGCCATTAAAAAAATTTATTATTTTTAAAATAATAATAACTTTATCATAAGTTGTCAAAAAGACCCTTATTAATTACAGTATAAATTAGAAAAATATCTCTCATACTTAGAAAATAGAAGGGTAAATTAGTCATTTTATCATTTTTTTTATTGGATTGCTAAATAGTCATTTATTTATGAGCAAAATTAACTTTTTTAATGGCCATTTTTTTCAAAATAGAGAGAGTAATAATTTAAAGTAATTTTTAATTATAGTATTATATTATTTTTATTGTTAAAGTTTAACATTTTAATTAGCTCACATTTTAGTATCTGAAATAAAATTTAGTAACACCATAATCCTTAATTATTGGAAATCTTATTCATTGAACTCTTTCACTAAATTCACACACTCACACTCAACTTGCCACTCGTCCTTAGTCTGCTTTCATACAATGGTCTCAAACCTCACGGCCCGCCTCATTAAGTAACACACACTAATAGCTAATCTCATGAATAAACATGTTCTAGCAATCTCTATCACTGAAGTCTCTGTCATAGTCCTCATCCATACTCTAAGGACATTCATTGTTAACTGAAGTCCAAGGTATTGCATAATTGAAGAATATGCATATAAAAATAAATTAGGTTCACATACTTTCTTCTATAAAAGCATGAAATTTTTATGTACGAAGTTTATAAATGTTTGTAGGAGATTTTGAGCTTGAGTATGTGGTCTTGTAAAGGCAAAGTTCTTATAGTGAAGGAATAGCTTTCTCTCGTCCACTTAACTAGGCTCACTGGATTTCAAAACTGGCTGCGACAACTGCTCACAGAAATTATGGATATTCTTCTGTATTTTAAAAAATATTAGCAATTATGATAATACTATAGCATTGTAAAAATTTTAATTTCAATTTAACTATTTTGTAACTTACATTAGCCCTTTAAGATATGCTATCAACAAATGTCTACCCATCATACTTCTTCGTGTGTGTGTACACAAAGATGTTGATAGACTGAACCTTGCATCCCAACTCACAATCATGTTATTAAGAATTAATCAAATATACTAACAATTAGTTCCAAAATTAAAAAAAAATTATGAAATTATTTACTAATCATCTGACGTGCTCCTCATATGGTATAGACCTGTCAATAGGCCTCGATGGACCATACCCTATACCATTTTTTTCTATCATACCGTTCATGCTTGCCTGACGAGACAGTGTCTAGAACTGGAAAGTAGTCCAATGTCTATGCCAATTCTCCCTTGCCGCATTTGGCATCTAGATCTCCTTCCCCTTATGCTTCACATCATGAATCAAGTCATTATATCATAATGCAACTTTCTTATAGAAGGCTATCTCAACTAAGGCGTTGATCGTCTGCTCTCGTTGAAATTGTTTCTTTAACAATTTAAACACAACAAGATTAGTATTTAAGTAATTACAATTAATTTATAACTTACTATATGAATATTGAAATTATTAAATACTTTGAACTTCTCCCAATAGAATTTCTTTACCCTATCTGATACTTTTTTCCAAGTGTATCCTGCTTTATTAATTTTTGTTTAAATATCTTCTGGCATGCGCGAGAGCATTGACCAGATGTATGTAAACTGTAAAAAAAAATAACGTCATAAATAAATGTAAAAAATAATAAATTCAATACTAGACATGGTTAGTCCTAATTATATCAATAAAAATTGAATGACTTAAATATTACATACATCTCACGAACCAAAGTGAACCTGGGTCTAAACTTAGGAGGAGGAATATTTGTGTGACTCATCATCAGTATCAAGTATAAAAGAAGTAGAAGTACAAGGAGCTAATGAAATATGTAGACGTGTAGGAATAGACAAAAGTGTAGAAGTAGCAAGAGGTCTAGAAGTAAAGGTAGATGCAAAAGTAGAGGAAAATCTAGAAGAGGAGTACAGAAGTAGAGGGGGCAGACATGGAGAGATAAAGGGATGGTAAAGAAGAGAGGGATGACAGGGCTGTAAGTTGCTCGCCTATAGGTGTCTTGTCCGAAGATATTCCAATGCAACCATGACCACGAGCACAACCAACACTTCGACCACCATTTTCATCTTTAGATACACATCTCGATATCTGAAATTAGAGTTAAAATTATCAAACAAAACTTTTCCTAAAAAAAATAAAAATTCATAAAAGTATAAATTATTCAGAATCAATTTTCTCTGTATCATTTTCGTCAATTATATCATCCGATGATTCAGTTTTTTTATTGTAACTCCATTTTATCTTCTAACTCAATATCTTCCTCATTTATGTCAATGAACGATTCATTGGATTATTTTGAAGTACTAGGTGCTTCATCAATTCCATTCTAATCATACCCCATACCAGCGACATCCACGCATTATCATATTATGATATGCGCTAGAAGGAATATCATCATAACATACATTATCAGCTAGCAAATGATTTTTATGTACAATTGAAGTTCCAAACCCAATTATTGGACCATACAAATATCATTCATAATAATTTGGAACAAAACCCATTAAACAATATGCAATATGATTGTATTTGGGTTCAAATAATTGCTATTCTGACACTTCTTATGCTTACACAGATATCTAATTTGATTCCATCCATAAATTGATGTTGAGATGTGGTAAATTGAATGAAATAGTTTATACCATCTAAGAATTTGAACCTTAGTAAATAAATCCTAAAACTTAGAATACATCTAATTTTTATCCAATCTCATGATTTATTCCTGAAAATTGTTGAAACATGTTGGATTTAAAGAGATATAAAATATTAGAAATTATGTTTGTTGGTTGTTATTTTAAGTTCGCAATATATAATTCTATCTCTTACCTCTCATTGCCTATAAGGCAAGAATACAACCCATGTAGAAATACATTGCTATATAACCATACACTGTAACTAGAGGTGTAAACGAGCCGAGACAAGTTTTACTTATTTAGGCTCTGTTCATTTTTTTTTTTTTCGAGCTTGAGCTCGAGCTCGAATTTTGGATCAAGTTTGAAAATCATGTTCAATCTTGACTCACTTAAAACTTGAGTCGAGCTCAAGCTCAACTTAAGTTTGGCTCATTAATAAATTATAATTGAGCTAAATTTGAACTCAACTCATTATGAAACTTATTTATAAATTATGAAAATACTTAACTTCCTAAATATTTATTTTTAATAAAATAACTATAATGAAAATATTTAAAACTAATATAAAAGTAAAAACATCCAATTCATAAAAAAATACAATAATAAAATTGAGCATTACATGTATTATAAAGATATTAATTAATAAAAAAATTTTATATAGTATGAAAATATTATGTTATGTTAATCAAAAATATATATTTTTTAGTCAATTTGAATTAGTAAAAGTTTACAGAAATGTTAAAATATATTTTTGAAATGCCAAAATTATTAAGTTAATAATAATAATAATAATAATAATAATAATAATAATAATAATAATAAAGTTGGTTATAAACCTTGTGATCGAGCTGTTTACAAGCTTATTCAAGAGCTTATAATCAAACTGTTTAAGAGTCTAATCGAGTCGAGTTTCACTTTACTCAAATTCAACTTATTTATTCACCAAGCTTTAAAATAATGTTCAAACTTGACTTATTTATAAAGCGATCTAAACGTAAATGAGTTTTTATAGAATCGAACAACGAACTGCTCGCAAATGACTCAGCTTATTTACACCACTAACTGTAACATTCTATATTTATACTTCGTATGAAATTTCTATAGTATTTCCTTACAGTTCTTTTAGTGCACTAAAATGAAAAATGTCAAAAATTAGATATTTTTTAATATGCACTGATAGAAAATATAGAAGATAATAATTGAAATTTCAAACAACAGTGTGAAATAGAATTTGTGCAGCAAGTTATATTAGACAATAAAATCTCTAAACTATCTATTTTGGACAATTTAGTATCATCTCATTATCTGATAAGAATGACACTAAACTGGTATTTATGATTAAGCTTATATACTTAGTCATTTTCAATGCATTATTTATAGCTTCTTATACTTATACTTAACTGTACTTTTGGACTTTTCATTTTACAAAGTCTAAATATATAGTTGAAACCAATTAAAAGCATGTATTGACAATTACATAAATTGATGATATACTAGACTCACAATATAATAAATTCACAACATGAATTTATCGTATTTCATAAATTAACAACAAAAATTCACAATATAGCATAATAAATTCACTTCATAAATTTCTAGGTTCTACTTATTTTTTTTTTACTTCTTGGAATTAATTAATTTTTTTTACTAATAATTTTTTTTATGAAATGGTTACTCATTAAGGTTATCTTTTAATAGTAATTTTAGTATTAGTTTGATTATTACTTTTAAAATTATTTTTCTTTTATTTTTAATATTATTTTTTTATATTGTTGGATATAAACTAATTTGAATTTTAAGGTTATTTTTTAATTCTTATTTCCATTCTATTAATACTATTAATTTATTTTTTACTTTCATTTTTACCATTATAGATATTTTTTATACTACTAGATATTAACTAACTTGGTTTTTAAGATTATTTTTATTTCTTTTTTCTATACTATTATTACTATTAATTTATTTTCACTTTCATTTTTATTATTATTTTTTGTTATAATTTTGAATATTATATAACTTAATGTTTTCATTACAAGTAATTTTATGACATGTTTGCCTTTTAAGATTCTTTTATAATTTTTATTTTTATTCTACTATAACTATTAATTTATTTTTGGTTTTACTTTTTTCTTTTTTTATTTTTTTTATTATTTTCAATATTCTTTAACTTGATTTTTTTTTATCGGCAATTTTATGACAAGCTTGATTTTTAGGGTTTCTTTTTTACTTTTAATTTTTATGCTATTATTAATTTGGATTCATTTTTTTTTACCCTCATTTTTATTCTTTTCTTATTTTTATTATCTTTTTAATTTTGGATATTAATTAATTTAATTTAATTTTTTTAGATGGAATTTCATATTATACTTGCTTTTAAGTTTCTTTTTTAATTTATATTTTTATTCTATTATTACTCTTAATTTATTTGTATTTTTATTTTTATTCTTACATTATTTTTTCTTAACAATTTTGGATATTAACTAAAAATCTTGCAAATTGTTCATTTTCAATAAAATACATGTCTATTGCAAAAAATAATAAAAAATACACAAATACTCAAAAGATACAATAACATATACCAAAATACATGTAAAATATATAGACAACAGTTCCAAATTATACATATATATAATTATAATTCACTAATTTTATACAAAAAAATTAATATATGTACCTCTTGTAGCGCATAAATCAAAATAACACTACAGATAAATCAAAAGAAATAGAAATAAAATTACAAGCCAATAACATAACAAAATTAACAAATTATCAAATTAACAAAAATATAGAAAATTAATAAACGTATAAAAATTAAAAAATCGCATGTTCATTTAAAAATAATACAGAAAAATAAAACAAAAATATAATACAACAACAAATTAACAAAATTACAAAAAATTTAAAAAATACATGAAATTAATAATACAGAAAAATTAACAAATTACAAGGAAATTAAAATTTTAAAATTAACAAAATTACAGAAAATTAACAAAATAAAGAAAATTAAAAAAAAAAAGCCCTCATACAATTAATAAAAATACAGAAAATACAAAAGTTATAAAAAATACAAAATACAAAAAATTAATAAATATACGAAAATTAACAAAAAATAACAATGTCAAATTACACAAAATATTACCTACATTACAAATAACAAACCCAAATTCACATATATCAAAAAAAATAAAATACCCAATATTCAACATTCAATTACTACAAACAAATTAAAAAATAAAATACAAACCAAAATTAACCCAAAAGAAAATAAGAAAACAGAACTAAAAAAATTATAGACCTACGAACAGGCGTCTGGCGGTAATGGATAAAAACGACCAGCAATGGATGGTGCAGAGGGGTGAGAAAGAGAATAGAGATAAAGAAGAAATAATAAGAGAGAGAGAGAGAAGGAAGAAAAAAGGATGAAGAAAAGAAACCGATGCAGATTATTTGAATTAGATTTACCGACGAAATTATCGATCTACAGCCACATGGCATTAGTGATTTCATCAATAATATGTCGGTACGTACATAGAATCTAATTTATAATGTTTATTTTTTTGTTGGCGGAATCAATAATGCCACGTAGCTATCCATAGGTAATTCTGTCAGAATGGATGATGTAAAGGGGTGAGAAAAAGAATAGAGAGAAAGAAGAAATAAAAAAAAGAGAAAGAATAAAGAAGGAAGAAGAAAGGGAACAAATGAGGGTTATATGAATTAAATTTACCAATAAAATTACCAACAGACAATCACATGACATTAGTGATTCCATCGGTAATCTGTTGATACGTACATAAAATATAATTTGTAATGCTTATTTATTTATTGACGGAATCACTAATGCCACATGGTTGTCGATTAGTAACTCGACTGGTAGCAGATTAAATGCACGTTAAATTTTCTCATCTAACTTTTGGGATTTATTTTGCTGGTAAACAATTACTAAACCGTCAATAAATACTCATGCCACTTATTCCTGAAAGATATTTTCAACGAAAATTTTTCGTCATTAAATATTGATAAGTTTTCGTCAGTATTTTATCGGTGTGTTTATTTACTTTTTTAAAAGAGCTTTTTGTTCATATTTTGTCAGTAATTATAGACAAAATATAATTCGTTGGTAATTTTTATCGGTATTGCGACAGTTTTTTTGTAGTGTATGTGATTTGAGTTGTATTTAATTTTAGAAACTATAATTTAAAAAGAAAAAAGTAAATGTTGCTTTTTGAAATCAGATTCCTATTTTATGGAGAGGGAGCTTGAGTTTCAATTTCTAGTTGTGAGTTTTTGCATCATTTTAGAAATGATTCTTGTTTTTTATTGATCAATTTATTTTTAAACGCCTACTACCTTTTTTTTTTTTTTTTTGAATTTGCTTTCCCCTTTTGGCAGGGTATGCTTGAAACACTTGATGGGAAACCATTTGATAGTCTAGCAGTATATGAATATTAACATTTTGCACCGTATGAATGAATTTTTTAGGATAATGTTTTTATTTTTTATCTTTACTATGATAAAATGAAATGTTTATTATTTTTTTTATATTATTTATATTAGGTATACATCACATTATAATTTTTTTTTATTTATATAAATTTCACTATCATATTTATCTATATTTTACCAATATCTAATAAGATTTATTTTTATTAAAATTGTAATTGTTATTTTTTTAGGAGTAAAAAATGCAAAAAGTGATGAGAAAATTAATATTGATAAATTAAATTTGAATAGAAGATTGAAAGATTAAAATTAAAAAGAGTATTGTGATTATGTAATTTTAAAATCATAAATATAATGAATATTTAATAATTACATTTTATTGTGTATATATATATATATATATAGCTTTGCACGTGATAAGTTGTTAGTTATAATTATGAAAGAGACATGAATCATATGAAGTATGAACCTTACAACCACATAAAATTAAACATTTGAACAAATAAAAATTTTTCAATAAAATATATTAAGCCGGAAAATTAAAAATAATCATTGTAATTGATAAAATAATAGCACATATAAAATTGACCATATTATTAATTTTTACTATTATTTAATTTTAGCAATTCAAAAAATTATTAGCAATATCCCAACAATTAAAGTAAGCATTCATTATTATCATTGTGCTAATTAGGGGTATTCAAACGGTCAATTCAGTTTAAAATCAAACTGAATCGAAAAACCAAAGTTATATTTTATAATAATTGAATTGAAACTGAATTTTATATAAAATCGAACTGAAAAAATGTTGTTCTATTCTGTTAATCGATTTGGACATTTTTTATTTTATATATATTTATTTATAGAATAATTATATATACAATATTTATCAATAATATATATATATATTAAAATTATTATGTTATTATATATATACATAATAATATATAATATATTATTTTATATTATATATAAAATACAAAATATTATTTATATATATAATATTTACATAAATATATTAAACTTTGGTTAGTTTGGTGCAAACTAAAATTTTTTTAGCTGAAACTAAACCGAACCGAAATTTAATAAAGTTCTTTATTTTAAAAACTAAACTGAATCGAAATCCTTAAAAAATCGAATCAAATCTAACTGAATTAATCAGTTCAATTCGATTTTTTGGTTTCAGTTTAGTTTTGCCCATGCCTAGTTCTAATAACTTAATAATTCAACATCTATGTAGTGGTACAAAAGCACTTAATAATTATTCGAACTTATTTACTTAAGCCATTTAAAAAACATAATAAGCCATTTAAAAAACATAATTAAAATTTGAGAACGTCAAGCAAATGAATTTTCATATTGGAAATAATTATTAGCAAATTACACTAAATATAATTTCTTAACTTTTTTTAAAATACCCTTTTATGTTTTTAGATTTTCAAAAATGCTCCCTTTTTTTATACATAAGATATATTTTTAATATATCAGAAGGTGTTCATAGATTGGATCGGATTTTCTTTTAATTTGGCCTGGCATGACTTTCCAAGTAAAATGACATTTTTGGGTGGAACTTCACCGGACCCACTTGACAAAGGTTGGATCAGATTTATTCATTCTTAGCTTCTTTTTGCGTAAATTTATAGATAACCCGATTGATACGATCCGTCTGAACCGAATTAATATTTTTCTTCGTCCGACTCGATATATTTAAATCGAAACCCATTTTTTGGGTCGGATCGGTTAGGTCAGGCAGAATTGTTAACACCCCTAAATAAATTTATGATATACCTTTAAAAATAAAGTATTTTAAAATAAAATATTTAATAAGTTGTATTTTTCAAAAAGAAAAAGAAGAAAAGACATAAAAATATTTTTTTTTTTGAATTGTTGTGTAAAAACCTAATAATTCTTTATAATGAAATGGAAAAAGACATTAACTCACTTCACTAGGAAAATTTCTTCATTCATCAACTTTCTTAAATTCCTCGAGCAAAAGAAAACGTGGATATTTTCCAAATAAATAAAACGCAGGTTCAGAATTGCAAATTTTTATTTTTACTATATTTGCTTTTCCTTCTCTGGTAATTTTATTTGGATGACAAATTAAACTATCAACTATGTACATACATGTGTATTAAGCTATAAACCCAGTGAAATATATGGTTCGTTTTGAAAATATAATAGAAATAAAAATGGATGCCAAATTTAAAAAAAAAATACTTTTATTTTTTTAAATAATTAAATAAAAAATAATAACACACACACATATTTTAGTACTAATTACAAAATATCAAGCTTTGAGTTGTACATAAATTAAATACAATGTTCTAATAGAATGCAGTAGATTGGTTTACGTGCATGAAAGGCAGCCATATTTTCCAACAATGTAACAATCTGAGCACACCTTTTTTTTTTCTTTTTTTTTTAAATTATGTGCGCGCAGTAATGGAAAAAAAATAATGGTTAACTGATCAGCACGCATTAGTTTCTTTGCTGTGCTCATCAAGCCAAGTAATGATATCATCAAAAACTTGGGTAATAATTTCATCTGTCTCGCCTTCAAGAAGAGCATGACAAGCATCCTTATAAAGCTTAATCTTCTTGTCCGAACTTCGTGCTTTCTCATACAAAGCCTTGCTTACAGATGGATCTGTTACAATATCAGCCTCTCCATGCAGAATTAATAGCGGCAGAGAGACCTGTACTCACAGCCATTGTACATACAAGCGTGAAAATCTTGCAGAATACTCTTCTCTGAATGAATTGAATTCTATTCAAGAAAAAATTTGAGATTTTAAACAGTTAAGAGAGTAATATGTCCTATTAAACCCAAGAACTACTAACTTGCTGATAAATTAAGTCGCTAGTATCTCCTTACAAGGGGTCTCTAAAACCAGAATCCTCGAGTAACCTACGTACCCTGCTGTCAACTAAATTTTTCTAGCATCTGATCTAGTTAACAGCTAAACACTGCCTATGCAATAAAAAAAACCTAAGTAATTTACCAGTGCCAATTCAGAAAAAAGTGATATAGTTGGTCGATTAATATGTAAACATTCAATTAAGTTGCGTACCTGCCTAACCCCCTCCAATTGTATTATTCAATACACTGAATTCATAAAGGGTCAGGGAGTGTCTCAAAATACGATTGTGTTTTAGCAATTTAAGTTAGCATATAGGTCTAAATACAAAACTTTAGATTCAATTCTAGGTAGAGGAGCAAGTAAAACAGCTTATTATGTCCTAAAAAAAAATGTACTAACAAGTAAACATCTGATAACAGTCATAGACCAAATAATGGGCAAAGTGCAAAGGGACACCCAACAGAATACCATGCTAGGAAGATAAAATGAATTAAAACAAAATAATGGTACAATTTGTTAAAATTTCATAGAATGAACAAGAAACAGGAGAAATTGGCATACTTCTTCCAGTCGCTGTTCTATCTCTTGAGTGGTTTTGAGCAACTCTACGGCTGTTTTCAACCGTGGCTTGTCCTTGTAAGCAATAACATTATAATCTGTCTGCAATGAGAAGAAGAAGAAGAAAACACTTAGGATAATATTCAGAGTCACAAAGGTGAAAAATGTAGAAAGGACTTTAGATGAGAACACACAGAGCATTTTGGTTTGAACTAATCTATAATGAGACACCGAACCATTCTATAGGCAATTGTCATTTAGAAGTTCCAAAAAACATATATGAAGTAGTTACAAGTTTAGAGATGATATATTTAAGTAAAGAGAACAACCAGCACTCGCTTCTTTGAATCCCCAAAAGCTGATTCAGCCAAATCCTTTTGTGGAACTAATTTTTTTTTTGGAAGAAAATTAGCTACCCCGATCAAGAGCCTCTTCACTAACAATGGCGGAACCATGTCATCTGCAATCTACAGCAAGTATTTCAACTTTTTTAAGGCAAAAATTACAGATCAGCAACATATTAACATAACTAAGTTGAGAAAAATACTTTGCACATAGGTGCGACAAGAATAGCACCATTCCATGCATTGGGTTGTTTTAGGTGCACCTTCAGAGCAACAGCTCCACCCATTGACTCTCCAAACAGGAAGCTCGGGAGGCTACTAATTGTTGGGTCCTCTGCAATCCCAATGAATCAGGAACATAAGTTAAGGATAGGACATAATTTGATGTCATGTTTGTAATACTACCAACATACAAGTAAGAACAGATTATCCTGGCACATATACTCAGATATAGATAGAGAGGAGAAGCAAATATTTACACCATAGCTTGCTACATTTAATTTTTAGTTTCAGATGGGCTTCTTGAATCATAAAACCAGGTAAAAAGGAGATCTCTTCTGGAACCCAGCAAACAAAAGCGCAGAAAGTAAAAAGAACAAGAAAAGAAGAAATTATTTGTTTACTTTGGATTATACAAAAATCAATTATTCGTTTGCTCCAATTCAAATAAGGGATTCAAAGAAATATGAAAACATGGATAACGTATGGCAGATAACAACAAGAAAAAGAAGAAATTAAGAAATCATACAAGGAAAGCAAATTTATAGCATAAGAAAAAATTATAAAAGCAAATTCAAGAATACATGACATGTGGAGAACTGTATTTCAAGGGATGGGTAATTGGATCCATGTCACGGGCCACACTTATATGTAAGCTCATAGCATGGATCCAGCTGCCCACATCATGAAAATAGCCAAACAACCTGAACTCTTATCATATTTCACATATCTAACCCTCACTTAGATTTTAAGAAAAAGAAAAAACAAGACTGAGAATTTGACAGCTGAAAAGGAGGAGAAGCACATGTGTGCATAGAGTAACTAATTCGCCCCAAGTCAGAAAAAAGGCTGCATGAACAACCGCCTCAAACAGAAGATTAAATAGAGATGCAGCCTCAATCTATGCATGAGTCCATAACCTGAATTCAGATTACCTAAGAAAAATCCTTCATACAAATGATAAATTACTAAACAATCAACCATTCTAAAGAATAAACCAAAAGTGTGAACTCTAATAATCAGATTCAAAGTAATTAAACTGCTAGTTTGCTGAATATAGTTATCAGTTATAGTCCATAGCATTCATTATCTCCTACCATCACAAAAATGGATTTATACATAGAAATTATACTTTTTGCTTCTTAAGACCTTTTCATATCCAAGAACCAGAAAAGCATGGAAATGACAATATGTAGATGAAAGGACTCAATAAAGCACACCCAACCAATGCTGACAGTTCATCCCTATGGAGCAAACCTCTCTTCAGGTTGAAATTAACTTTCATTTAATCCCCCAATAATAAACTGAAACTTGACAATTAGGTTCGAGAGAAATACGCAAGAATGTGAAACAGAAGAAACAAAACCCAAATTTTGGTCTCAGACAAAATCCCCACCACTCCCACTTCCCTGTATAATCACCTTGGTTCACCCCAAATTGAAATAAGAACTGACAGAACTTCAAAGAAACCTAATAAACATCTTGTTATGAGCTTTGATGTTCAAATGCTTAATACTAAGGGATATGCAAGAAGAGTTAGAGGCCCATGAGGGCTCTTAAACCGGGAAAGCAAGGTCCAGAAGTCCCTTTGCTTTATAAAGAACTATGACGGTAACACTAAGGGATATGCAAGAAGGGTTAGGTGTAGACCTTGTTTATAAGTTAGATCAAGTTTCTGCACTGTACTTCATAACCATCGTGTAAAAAGTGTGGACCTAGAGCTCCACTAGAGATTTATTCCCAAGTATCCACAATTCAGTTGAGTGAAAGTTTCTAAGCACCATCAAGGTGAAAGTAATGAATCAATCAAACAACCATACGCTATAGCAACAAGAAGCCCCAATTGGATACCTTCAGATCCTCTGCTTCATCAAACATTATAATAAAAGACACAATATACTAGTTATATACTGGCCAATTAACAAGTTACGTCAAAACTATGCGAGTCTAGTTCCTTAGAGGTTACAGTTAGCATTTCGCCTATGCAAATCAGTGATGGTTGGTTATCCCCTTTAAATATTATTAGGCAAGGGTAGAGAGAATGATTTGATGCCATTAGTTCAAGTAGGAATTCTGCCAGCTAGTCAGTCACTTAGCGCAAAGTAGCTCTTTGAAAGAAGCAGGCCAAATTCTTTCCTTAATTGGTGAATTAGCCACAGAGCATTCTTAGGATTAACCTGCCAAAAATTCTCACATCAACTTGCTACCCTGTATCACATATGCCTTTGAGGCACAAAGATCAAAACTAGGTCAGTCCATTCAAAAGAAATATCATCAAATCCATTTGTATAGCTAGTCATTTAAAGTGATTAAACATTTGAAATTTAGCACCAAGAATATTTTTTAAGTTTCTACACTTAAATTTAAATCCGCAATCATTCCAAATCACTATCTATCCAAGTCAACAATCAGTTTCTCATGAAAAGTATTTGATATATTTAAACAGCTGGTCTCACCTCTGACTTTGGAGAAATGCTCAATGACATCATCAACTAGCCCATCAAAACTGGGTATATAGCTATGAAGACCTTCTGAAAGGCCAAAACCAGGATAATCCATTGCAAAAACTGCATATCCAGATGATGCCAACTTTCTTGCAATTCCTGCATACAATGCCAAGAATTAATAGTCTCATCATCATCAGAGCATTCCTAAAACTACATATTGATCACTACTTTATAAAAGCAACATGCCTTCAAAGAAAAACGTGCAAGTGTCTCCATAACCATGACAATAACACACCACTGCTCTAGGGGAAGAGGTGCCAGGAACCCAACTTTTTGTGAAAATTTCCAATCCTTTAGAGTTCACCTCATATGACTGTACAAAAAAATTATAAAATAATAATCTTTATTCAGAAAGTAACTTATAGTAAATTTGCAGAACCACAAAATGATCTCAGATTTGTATCATTTACATAAAAAAAATGACAGCTTTTAGTACACCAGAAAGAACCAAAAGAAGTTTCTCTTTCTTTCTTTTAAAAGGAGAGGGCAATTTAATGCAACTGGAAAAAAAAAAAAAAAAAAAAAAAAAGAGAGAGAGAGAGAACCACGAAGAGGACCGTTTAAGTCTTAAATGCAGACTCTATTTCTCCAGTTACAATCCCACATCCATCAAGCAATTGAGAAGAATATGTTTCACTACATCAAGCAATATACAGAGGTGCACATGTGAAATGCAATAAATTTTCTACTTGTCAACTTCAACAACTCTACCAAAAAACAAAATAACACTTCAACAAATCTTAATTTGTAAAAACAAAATAGTCAACTACTCAACCCTTTGTTTTCTTTTTCATTTTCCCGTCTATTTTCCATCTTCTTGTACACAATTAATGGCGACAGACCTTAATACAAATTAATAAGATTTAATTATACAAATAAAATATTAAACTTAAATAAATAAATAGAATTTTACTTTACCTCCTTTATTTTCAATCCATCAGATGATGACTGCAACACAATAAATAAATAAACATCAAAATAACTGCCACTTCAAATTAAATCTCAAAATTACAATCATTAATAAGTAATTATCCAAACAATTATAAACACTAATCATTATCTTATCTTGATCTAATTAAAAAAAAAAAAAAAAAAAAAAAACCTTAAACAAAATGTGGTCAATCCCAAGCTGGATGTCTTTAAACGCTTCACGAGCTCGTCGTCTTGCAGGCGCTTCGTCCATGTCTGCATCCAGAATCTTCTGTAACTCTTTATCGATGCCTGGAAAACTCACAATACGTCGCATGACTTCCCCCTTTTTCCCTCTCTTTCCCCGGAAACAAACAACACCTAATGCAAAAAAATAATAATAATAATAAATAAATAATAGGCCAAGTGATGGCAAAATGGCTAACTGTAATGGTTCGTCATTCTAGAAGCATAATAATAAAAATAAATATTAAAAATAATAATAATAATAAAACAGACCATCCAATAAACTGCGGTGGCGATTATGGACTTTTCCCGGTTTCAAAGCCATGAGGCAACTAAGTCTGACCTTTGGACTGAAAACTGAATTAAATTTTACAGCAAACTAAAGAGAAAGAATATAATAGTATTATTAAATTAGATGATTTTATGCTTGTTTGTGGTTAAGATCTGAGTGAGAGATTTTATTTTATTTTATTTTTGTATTTTTCTGAAAGTTTGGATTATTTTATTAAGTTTATTTGTTTGTCTTGTAGTAATTTTTTTAAATTTAAATTCATATAGAATAATGGCATGTGATTTTTCACTTTACAAAAAACTCAATATTATATAATTTTATATAAAAATATAATTTAATGGTAAATACAAATTTCACTAGTTAATAAAATTAATATACTATATGATTTTATTTATATAGATAGCAATTATAAATATTTTTTAAAAATTAAAATAAAAACTAGTTTAAATAAATTTTTATATTCAATTTCAAGAATCAAGTATTTCTATGTTAAGGGAAAAAGGTATTTATTTATATGGAATTTAATTTAAAAAATAAAGAAATAATAGTTAATAATTTTATTTTAATAAATTATAAAAGGTAATTTTTTAATAAGATAATTATTAATGGATATTAAAAACTATAACATATAGAAATATAGGAGAAATATAATCCAAATTATTAAGTTTTGGCATAAAATCAATTGTTCTTGCTAAAGCATTAGCCACTTAATTCGCAAATCATTTTACAAATTTAATAACTAATTAGAAATTGATTTCTTTAATTTTCTAACAATCCACAATAATAAAACCAAAATTAAAAAATTTTAGCTTTTGTAAACTGCTGATAATTTATGATTTCACCAGACAGCTTGATATCTCTAAAATAGTAGAGCTTTAGCATAGTTTTTTCTAATGAGAGAGCTCAACATTTATTTGCAAATGTTGAAACTTAACTATTTGTAAGATGAATTGAGCTTTTTCCAATTACTGTAAATATAATATTATCGTAGTTAAAATTCTAGATACATATGAGATTTATTATTTCATACCAATTGATTGAATTCTCACATAAATACCAATAAATTATCATAGCAAACTCAAGAAAACACGATACTTTTATTAAAAAAAAAAAGATTCACTAAAAATTAAATGAAATACTTGTTAAATCTCATAAAAATGATAACAATACTTATAAAATAGATAAAAATAATAAAAATAAAACCATATTGATATTTAAAAAGATAAAAATTAATAAATATATCTTATTAAATAAAATAAATAAATTATCGTGAACTGAATGAATAGTCAACAATAACACAAATAATAAATTTTAAAAAAATTGAGAGAAAAAGTGGCAAGAAAGACAATTACTTTTTAAGGTAAACGAAGGACATATATGTTAATTTAGAAAAGTCAATTAGAAATGCAAATATGTTAATCTAGAATTAGAAAAATCAATTTCTTTGAATATGGTAATTTTTGGGCTGATAATATCATCACACATAATAATAATAATAATATCCTTAAATTTAGATCCACGTTGATTTTCCATTTTTTCTGTGGGTTTTGTTCGGTTTGAGGCTGTAAGTGGGTGTGGCTACGGAGATGCTGAGCTGGTTATGAGAAAAAATTATTTCACTATACACTTAGTTTGAGAAAGTGACTGACAGTCAATCGTGTGGACATCTGTATAGGATATGTCCTTCTAGTCCTCCACGCACTTGATAGCGTGTACGTTTGGGAGAAAGCAAACAATGAATTCAGTTTAAAATCGAATGGAACCAAAAAACCAAATAACAGAAATAATATATTTTTGTTAATCAAAATGAATACAACTTTGCACAAAAACTGGACCCAATCAAAAAGTTCATTTTCATTCGGTTTGATTGAGTATTTTATATATATATATACATATACACATACATACGAATATGTATGTATGTATATTAGGTTTGGTCAATTCGATTTTAACTCTTTTTTAGTAAAAATCGAAACCAAATTAAATTTTAGCTTAATTTTACTGAAATTTTAAAAATTAAATTGAATCAAATAAGTTGATTATACTTAATTTTTGATTTCGACTCAATTCTGCTCGCTCCTAAATATGTCTATTTACTTTGGTAGGACTGTAGCTCCTATTGTCTTATTTTGTTATTTAAGTTCTTAATTATCTTTTTTTATATATATTGAGAAATTTTTGCATAATAAAAATAAAATTAATAAGAGATTATAAAACGATAACATATAAATTATTAAAATATTATATTATTTTAAAAAAATTACACTGTTTAATGTATTAAACTTGAAAATTAAAAATAAGGAAATGAGTTTTTTTTTTTTATAATTTCAATAATTTTCATAAACAAAATTATTATAATTTTATAATTTTTTTAAACTGGTTTTACATGATATTTCATCGATTTGATTTTTACTATTATAAAATTCTCAATGTAAAAAAATAAAAATTTAACAGGCTCGATGTAGAAAAATAGAACTTTAGAAATTTAATAGACAAAATAAAATAAATTAAGATTTCATGATGGATTTGTTTTTTTTTTTTTTTGTAAATTCAATTCCAATAAAAATTTCAATTCCAAAACTCTTAATTAAGAGAAGTATTACTAGTAGGATCTCTACTGCAGTCCAACTTTAAATTCTGTTATGCTTTAATAAATTAAAATATTATTATAGTTCTAAATTTATTAATATTAAAAAATATTATTATAAATGTATCCATAATAAAAAAAATTATTTGTATTAAATTTATTGAATTAGTAGTTTATTATCTTTATTGGTATAGTGATTTAATGTTCAGTGACAAAAATTTATTCTTCTAATTATGAAAAATAAAGTTTATGAGAAATTATAAAATTATAATTATTAAAATATTATAATATGTCTAGTTAATTGTAAATTCACATTTTTTATCTTTATTTATGATATAAAATTATAATTAAGTATTATTAATTAAGATATTTTTATCATACTTATTTTTTTATATAGATAATAAATATCCTAAAAATAATATTTTTGAACTTATTTAAAAATATTTTATTAGAAAACTATAATTATATTATAAGTTATATATTTACTAATAATAGTTAGTATAGTATATGATTATATATTTCTCACAAAATAATTTTTTCTTTTTAGTATTAGAAAAATAATATATATGCACAAGGATTTATAAAAAAAATATACAATTAATGAAAATATTATTAATAATAATATAATTAATGAAAATATTGTATTTAAGTGGAGAAAATTAAGAAGAAAAAAAAAAGGAATGTGAATATTATTTTTAATTGGTAAAATTGTAATTAATAATTAGGTGAATATATATATATATATATAGTTAATGATAAAATTATAATTAAGTAGAATTAATGAATATATTTTTATCACACTCATGGTATTTTTTATATAGGTAATTAACAGATAATAAATACTTGATATAGGTAATAGATAATAAGATTAAATTAAAAACTCATTCATCCTCAAGAGGAGTGATAATTAGGGGTATTATGTTGCACATGCTTTACTTTTACATTTTTCTAATAAAAGTAAAACTTCGTGAAATAAAATTACAGACTATAATATCAGAATAAAATAATCCACACAAAGCTATAGTTAGTGCATGAAAAAATTCTACAAATTTTGATATGCCTTCAATAACAAAAGCTCAAAGACAAATAAATTGAATCAGAATAATAAATATCAAATAATAAAAATTATCCATTATACAGGTGAAATAAATATAGGTTCAAAATATATTTAATTATTAATCCATTAAGATAATATATTTCAAGGCCATGGTAACCTAACAAGTCAAATTGAAGAATATTCTGGAGATCAATGTTTGGCAATTTCTTTGAGTGATGATGAGGAAGAGATGATTGATCAAGCAGATACTTCAAGCAAGCAAGAAAAAAAGGAAGAAGTTGAGATCAATTTGCCCAAGAAATATTCTTCTCTTATGGATAATATTTGCGAAGTAGTTAAAATTAATAGGGAAATTAAAGAGGTATTTGAAAAAGAGAACTCAAAGGAAACTCTTTCAGTTTGTTTGGTGAAAACAACACCAAATATGCCAGACCATAAAGAATATCAATTTGATGACTTGAAAGAAAAGAAGAAACATTCACCACCATCAACTGAGCACTCACCAACTCTTGATTCAACTCCACTACCTTCCTATCTCAATTTCTTAAGAAAATTTAGAGCAAGAAAAAGAGCTCGTTGGAAAGTTTTTAAAAATTATGAGCCTAATTATAAAATATTAAATAATTTTTGTCTTAATTTTTTTCCATGCAGACTCAAATCAAGCTGGCTTGACTCATTAAAATTGGTAAAAGTCTATCTTTCCACAATTATCGAGATGATATACTTTGTGTATTATCCTCCATGATGAAGATCTAGCTATAGTCAAGCTAAAGACTATAAATTAAGCGCTTTTGGGAGGCAACCCAAATTTCTAACTTTTTTACTTCTTTTTAATTTCTTTTGTTCTTTTGTTTGTTTCGTTCTATTTTAATTTTACTTCAGTGTTATTATTAAATAGCTTATTAGGAGGAAATCTGAGTTTTCTCTTTATTAGGTTTCTTTTATTTCTGTTTAGTTATTTCGTTGTAAGTTTTCTCTTTCATTTTCTTAACTAAGTTAATCAGATATGGAAGCATCTCTTGCAGCACTAAAAAAACAGGTTTCCAACTCTTTCCCAAGACGTACTCAGGAAAATTGATGAACGCAGACTGGAAAGAATGAAGGCATTTAGGCGTCTGAATCTTCCTGAGGATATTCGCTGGATCATAGAAGCCAAAGTACGATTGGCATGTGAGCTTGATGACTCATTTATTAAATGTTTGCCAGGTACGGGGAGAAGTTCTTACTCAAAGAAGAGGAGAGCTAAAAGAATGGGGGTCTGCTACAAGTGTGCAAGATGGAATTGCAACACACGCTGTAGAAATATTGGATTTGCATCCATAAATCGAGAAGACAAAATTAAATTCATAAAGGATGGACTGAGTAAGGAGTCTATGGATAATATCTTACAGACTCTTGAGACGCATCCTTGTGGACAAGTTCAACGTACTCTTTTAGATTTATGGGAACTATTCAAAGAAGAGAAGCAGCGTTACAGTCTAGGGAATCTGACGATAAAAGACCCTGTTTGCCAGTTAATAAGAAAACTGGATGGGAAGCCTATCCTCGACTCATAGAAGGCGTGTAAGCGGTTACTGGACGTAAAACCAGAGGAAGATGTGAGCCAAAATCACAACTACTGTTTATAATCAGGTGTATCACTAACTTTTTTATTTTTCAATACATTATTTTTTTTCTACATCTTGCAGTACTTTTTGACTTTTTAGCATCTAGATTTTATTTTCCTGCAGATTTTTTTCTACTGTCGACAACTTTTTAGTCTTTCAATGTCTACTTTTAGCTTTTCAATATTTTCTTTTTGACTTTTGTACACATGCTGCAGATTTTTCTACTTTCGTTAGCTTTTTAGTTTTTCAATGTCTGTTTCTTTTTAGTCTTTCAAATATTTCTTTTGACATTTGTACACACAGCATTGATTATTTTTTGTTTTTATTATCATTTTTGTTTTTATACTTTTTCTGTCAATAATTATTTTATCCCATTGAACTGTTGTTTTACTCTTCTAATTTCTTTATATGCACATTTATTATTGTCAATATGCACACAACCCTTTTGAGAGATCTGTGAGAGAAAATGGCAGAATCCTCAACACGCAAATTCAAAATTATTTGTGTCTTTTGTAGTCCAAACTCTGGCAAGAAAAGAGAGTACTTGACAGCAGCTAATGAACTTGGTAGGATTTTAGCTGAACGAAAAATTGATTTGGTGTTTGAGGGAGGTAGTTTAGGGTTAAGGGGTTGTGTCGCAAGTTCTGCATATATTAGAGGTAGTAAAGTCTTAGGAGTAGTTCTAAAGGCTTTGGCTCGAAATAAACAAATCACTGGTGGAACTATAGGTAATGAATTACAGGTCAATAGTATGTACGAACGAATGGCATACATGAATTTCAATGCTGATGCTTTTATCGCATTACCTGGTGGTTTAGAAACATTTGAAGATATTTTCACCATTGCATCTTGGACCCAATTAACTGTTCTTCAAAAGCCATTGGGATTACTTAATGTTGATGGTTTTTATAATGGTTTGTTATCTTTTCTCGATCATGCTGTGGAATAGGGTTTTATGACACCGGCGAGTCGACGCATCTTAGTCTCTGCTTCAACTATTGATCAATTGATTGATCAACTGCAAAACTTTAAATCCGAACCTGATCCATTGATGTCGCAGGTAGTTTGGCACCCCAGAGTTAGTAGCAGTAAAAAGCGAGGACTAGATCTGAATCTCCGATTATAACTTCCTTAACTTTTGTAGTTTTTTTTTATCGCATTTTTTTTTGTTTTGTGTGTGTTTTTTTTTGCACTCGATTAAGCGAAATTTTAGATTCGATTCACTAAATGTAAGATGGCTGAGTAAAGAGTTACTTTTGTACTCTTGATACGTATCTTAAATTTATGTGATTTTCCTTTTCAAAAAAAAAAAAAAAAAACTAGCTAGCTAACTAACTAACTAACTCAAGAGTTATTCATACAAGATGGCTGAGTAAAGAGTACTTTTGTGCTCTTGATACGCATCTGTATTTTTTTTCTTTCTTCTTTCTTTTTTTTTTAGTTTCCAAAATAAAAAATTAAAAAAAATAAAAAAAAATAAAAAATAAAAAATAAAAAATAAAAAATAAAAAAATTGATATTTTCTTTTTGTGTGATTAATTTCTCATGCTTGCTTTTAGTGTTGTTTCAAGATGTTTTACAGGAAGTAAGGAAGTGAAATGCACATCCTTCTTATAATTTGGAATCCACTTTTCTACAAGAGGGAGTATTTTCTTTCTTTTGGTTTGTTTCTTTGACATTGAGGACAATGTCCATTGCAAGTTTGGGGGAGATTTAGTTTGTTTTTTTTTTGTTTTCAGTAATTTCTTTCATGTTTTGATGAATAAATTTAAATTTTTTTTTTTTACTCTTTTATTAATAAAATATGCTTGTGTTAAATAAATTGATGAAAGGTCAATGATAGATTATAATTGATATTTATGGACAATTTATTAAAGTATTTCAGGTTGAACAACTATTTTGGGTAAGAAATTAACTTTTATTAAGATTATGTTTTGCTTTGCTTTGCATTATATTGATTGCATTGAATTTGTGTATGCTTACTTAGAGAGGGCTTCTACACATTTTTATCTTCATTTGCCTCACATATCTTAGAACATGTTTTTGCAAACTTTTGAGGCGAAATTTTGAATTCATTTTGAAAGAGAGATATGATTTAGGCATTATTTGTTTAACCTGTTACTTGTATCTACCCTTATTTTAATTTTTTCCCTAGTTTACCCCTTTGTGCCTTAATAATTTTAGCTTTCTTTTCTTTGTTAATTAACCTTAATTATTATCCTTCACCTTGTTTGTGAGATAATTTTGTCAAGTTTACATTTTAATGAAGAAAAGAGAATTATTAAAGTTTTAAAAGAAAATAAGGATCTCTAATAACTAAAAGCATTATTCATTGTAAAAGATCACCTTCTGCTTAAAATAAGTTTGGGGGAAAGCAAGAAAATTGAATAAATAAAAGTTAATAATTCTTGCTTGTCTTTAGAATAATGTTGTTAAAAAAAAAAAAAAAAAAAAAAAAGAAGAAGAAGAAGAAGAGGTGGGCTTAAAAGAAGAAAACATTGAAAAAGAATAGTGCTTAAGATGAAAAAAAAGATCCTTCATTAATATAATTCCTTTATTTGAGCTATTGATTTTGTAAACTTGGCATAATTATTTTACTTTTGTTCATTTAGTATGTTCTTTGTTAAGCCAAAAGACCTCGTGTTAGCCCCATTACAAGCCTAGTTAAGACCTATTGATCTCTCTTGATTTGTGAATTCCATTAGTGGAGATTGTTTGTATTAACATGCTTATGAGATTTGCACATCTATTTTATATCTTTTGATAGAGGCATTTAAAGATATCAGTGTGTATATGCCTATCTGAAGTGCAACAATTTCTTTGCGATTGATTTAATGCATGGTTATTCAGGGCATGATTAAGATGAGGATTATTTTGAACCTGAGATAGAAACTTGACTTGTAATACTATTGATATGTTGTTTGTAAATATTAATTTCTTGAGACCTTTAAAAAAAAAAATTCAACATAAGCATGAGGGGATTAAATTTTTTCTTTTTTATTTGTGATATTTTATTTTTCTTTGAAATAAATTTTTAAAGGTGTTTGTGGGTATCATCACTGGAAGCCCTCACGAGACTATAACTCGTCCTCTATGGGACACCTAGGGGTTTAAAGGCTTGTTGCATACGCTAAATGCAATCGTAATTTCCTACGAAAGTGGACTAGTTTAGGTTTTGAATTTTCCTTTGCTTGAGGACAAGCAAAAACTTAAGTTTGGGGGTGTGATAACTCTATATTTTTAGAGTTATTTTAATTGTTTAAACTTAAATTTTAGCTCAATTCTCGAGAATGCAATAATATTATTACTTATTTTTAGAAATAAATAGTTCTACAATTTATAAATAAATTATAACATATTTTAAGTATTTTTATTTTATTTTTGCAGATCAAAATTATGCAGTAAAAATAAAGATGCAAGCAATGATTCAAGTTTTCAATCCATGAGAAATAAATTCAATGATTGGTGGCCAAAATTCAATGGTTGGTAGCCAACCTAACCATTTTTGAATATTGATAAAGGAATTCAATGGTTGGTGGCCAAAATTCAATGGTTGGTAGCCAACCTAACTATTTTTGAATATTGATGAAGGAATTCAATGGTTGGTGGCCAACCTAACCATCAATGTTGAATTTTTGATGTAAGAATTTTAATGGAACTTGAATTCTTCCACCAAACATGTCTATAAATACCATGCTTGGCAAAGGGAAATGGCATCAAAAGAAAATCCATAAAAAAAATATGTAGAGAGATTTTCACATGTTTTCTTAGAGTATATTAGTTTTATTTTTTATTTTGATCAAGAGGAGGAGTTTTTGGAAGCTTGAGTTCATCAAAAATTGTATCCCAAAACAAGTTCTCTCTAAACTCTATTCTTAAATTTAATTATAAGTTATTATTATGTTTATTATTTTTATTGTTAATTTAATTATTTCTTTCTTTTTAATTATGAATAGCTAATTTTATTTTCTAGGATTTAGATGTAATCTTTTAATTTGCATATGATTATTTATATTTAATTGATTGGATTTGATTGTTGGAATTAATCTTTTATCTTAGAACTTAATGCTTGTAATTAACTGGCCATTAATTGCATGATTTAAGATATTGTGTGAAGTAGCGAGAGTGGAAGCACAATATTAGTTCATTAGGATAATTGACCTAGGGAATGTATTGCTTAGAGATAAGAATACTCCTTTGTGATTTTTAAAAGGATTTCCATAAAACTTAATGGGTTTGTATTAATTGCTTATGATTACGAGAGTAGACGTAAGATTAATATGAACACACATGTTGTATCTTGAGAAAGAACATCATATAATTTAGGGAAATCTAATCATTAATTCCAGCAAAAATAATCCATCTAAAAATTATAAAGAAATCATATGTGATCAATTGATGAATTCTAAATCCTAAACCTTTAATTTTATTTCATATTTATCATCATTTTTCACTTTAACTTAAAATATAAATTTTCATAGTTGATTTTCTCAATAATAGAGTAATCTAAATTTTGGTACTTGTCAACCCTTCCTCGTGGGATCGACACTTATTTCACTACTATATTACGTGTTCACGACCTGTGCACTTGCAGAAATCGCGCAACATTTACTTTGGTAGGACTGTAGCTCCTATTGTTTTATTTTGTTATTTAAGTTCTTAATTATCTTTTTTTATATATATTGAGAAATTTTTGCATAATAAAAATAAAATTAATAAGAGATTATAAAACGATAACATATAAATTATTAAAATATTATATTATTTAAAAAAAAAAATTACACTGTTTAATGTATTAAACTTGAAAATTAAAAATAAGGAAATGAGTTTTTTTTTTTTATAATTTCAATAATTTTCATAAACAAAATTATTATAATTTTATAATTTTTTTAAACTGGTTTTACATGATATTTCATCGATTTGATTTTTACTATTATAAAATTCTCAATGTAAAAAAATAAAAATTTAACAGGCTCGATGTAGAAAAATAGAACTTTAGAAATTTAATAGACAAAATAAAATAAATTAAGATTTCATGATGGATTTGTTTTTTTTTTTTTTTGTAAATTCAATTCCAATAAAAATTTCAATTCCAAAACTCTTAATTAAGAGAAGTATTACTAGTAGGATCTCTACTGCAGTCCAACTTTAAATTCTGTTATGCTTTAATAAATTAAAATATTATTATAGTTCTAAATTTATTAATATTAAAAAATATTATTATAAATGTATCCATAATAAAAAAAATTATTTGTATTAAATTTATTGAATTAGTAGTTTATTATCTTTATTGGTATAGTGATTTAATGTTAAGTGACAAAAATTTATTCTTCTAATTATGAAAAATAAAGTTTATGAGAAATTATAAAATTATAATTATTAAAATATTATAATATGTCTAGTTAATTGTAAATTCACATTTTTTATCTTTATTTATGATATAAAATTATAATTAAGTATTATTAATTAAGATATTTTTATCATACTTATTTTTTTATATAGATAATAAATATCCTAAAAATAATATTTTTGAACTTATTTAAAAATATTTTATTAGAAAACTATAATTATATTATAAGTTATATATTTACTAATAATAGTTAGTATAGTATATGATTATATATTTCTCACAAAATAATTTTTTCTTTTTAGTATTAGAAAAATAATATATATGCACAAGGATTTATAAAAAAAATATACAATTAATGAAAATATTATTAATAATAATATAATTAATGAAAATATTGTATTTAAGTGGAGAAAATTAAGAAGAAAAAAAAAAGGAATGTGAATATTATTTTTAATTGGTAAAATTGTAATTAATAATTAGGTGAATATATATATATATATATAGTTAATGATAAAATTATAATTAAGTAGAATTAATGAATATATTTTTATCACACTCATGGTATTTTTTATATAGGTAATTAACAGATAATAAATACTTGATATAGGTAATAGATAATAAGATTAAATTAAAAACTCATTCATCCTCAAGAGGAGTGATAATTAGGGGTATTATGTTGCACATGCTTTACTTTTACATTTTTCTAATAAAAGTAAAACTTCGTGAAATAAAATTACAGACTATAATATCAGAATAAAATAATCCACACAAAGCTATAGTTAGTGCATGAAAAAATTCTACAAATTTTGATATGCCTTCAATAACAAAAGCTCAAAGACAAATAAATTGAATCAGAATAATAAATATCAAATAATAAAAATTATCCATTATACAGGTGAAATAAATATAGGTTCAAAATATATTTAATTATTAATCCATTAAGATAATGACAAGATGTTTATTAATTAATTTTTTTAATAATAATATCAACAATTTTTTTTGAATAGTCATATCCTAAGACTGATAAAGTAAAAATATGAATTGATACATACTTATTTTAACTAGCCATCTTATGCGAGTTAGAAGATCATTTAGAGAGTCTACATCTTATTTGAACACCATTATTTAGAGTATTTTTTTGTGTGTAACACTATAAAGGGTAGTCCAATTCTAAAAAAAAATCATATTTCAAAATACTCATCTGAATAGTTCGCTTATCTCTATAAAAAATTTAAGAAAATTCTAAACATTATAAACTTCTTAATTCACATAAATTATATGTCACGATCCGAAACCTAATGACACGTGACTAGTACTAGGATATGGGTGATATAAGTAGCTACCAGTACCTATAATAAGACTAACAACTTATTAAATAGCAAAACTATCAAATGACAGCTATAACTGTCATAGAATAAAATTATGAATCCACAAGTTAAGCAGAACATTAACAAATATCACATCTTAAGATGGTGCCATGCAAAGCAATCATTTTAATCATCTCATCAACCGAGTCATAAAGTTCTTCCTTAACAAAACATTTTAATTAGTCCAAGAGATAGTAATCAAAAACAAATAATATAGAATGAATATAACAAAAACAATATTGCGGAGTTATAGAATTTGTAATACAGTACAATATTAATTTAATTATATAATTGAATATTGATTTACTAATCACTGCCAAATAATGAAAGATAAAAATACTCGATTAAAATATTTTCACAAACTCATCCTGCATCATGGAGAAAATTATTTAATAGAAATGAGCGTTCGATTCGATGAGTTATATAATACTAATATAATTTACGATTCGAATGTTTGAAATGCTATTGCATACGCCAATCAAATAAACAAGTTTTCAAATTTTTAAAATTACACTACAATATGGAAAATATTTTCAATCCTCTTTAAAATAAGGAGTTACAGAAAATATTAGCTATATATTTAATAAAAGAAAGAATCTTAAAAATAGAAATGGGAACAAACGAATAAGGAAAACTTTTCTTAACATATTTTATTATTTTCTAATTTTTAATTTGAAAAATGAAAATAAACCTTGTTTACTTGCGGAAAATATTTTCTATTTTCATTTTTTAGTTTTCTTTTTATTTTATCAATTTTTCAAATTTTCATTTTCTAAATTGGAATTTGGAATTGAAAGATATATTCATTTTAATTTTGTATTTCTCTATTTTCTATTTTGACTTTTTATTTTGTAATATATTTTATTATTTTTTTATTAAATAACTTTTGTTGTACTAAAAATATTAAAAAAATATATTGATAATCTTAAATTATGATCACTTAAATATTTTTTAAAGACAAATTATAAAAATAAAATCTAAAAAAATTGTTAAAATAAGTATAAAAAATTTTAAAATTATTTAGTAACATTTTAAAATTATCAAAAATGTATATATAAATAGCCAATTACTAAAAAAAAATGAAAGATAATAGTAATTGGGTTTGATTATATATATATATATATATATATATATATATATAATTTTTGCAAAACATCAGGTACACTTCCGCATAATAAAAGAAATAATAAAAATAAATAATAGATTTGTGATTACCATCCACCAAGCTTTTGACTCAAAAAATAACATATAATGTGGAAAAAAATAAAAATAGGAATGATGCCGCTGGGTCTCGAATCCAGCAAAGATGGCATCGTAATTGGAAAACATGGATGGAGGTCCCGGTTTTCCAAATGGTATTAAAGTAAAATTGAAAACCTACTTTAACTAGTTTTCTAAGGTATAACTATAAATTGGAAAATTCATTTCTAATTTTTTATTTAGAAAATTTTCATAACTAAACAATAACTTCTATTTTCTAGTTTTCTAAGAATTATTTTCTAGAAAAAATGTCTAATTTTTCATAACTAAACAACCTCTTAACATTGAGAAATGAAAAAAATAAAAAAATATATTTTCCATAACTAAATAAGCCTTTTATTTCCTCTTTTCATTTTCATTCATTTTTATTTTCCATTTATCCAAAACATAATTAAGATATTTCTCATAACACTAAACAAAATTTAGTCGCCTTCTCCCTCAATTTTCTCTTTTTTTTTTATTTATTATTTGAGTCATTGCCAATTTTCATACAGTTGGCTGTGGTTTTTTTTTTTTTTTTATGCTCTATAAGAGATATCTTTTAATATATATCTTTCTAAACATAGATCTAATTTTATTTTTTATTTATTTTATGAGTTTTTTTATTCCTTTTATAAGATTTAATAAATCTTCTTTCATGTAAGTTTTGTGTGAGACTTCTTTTATAGAAGTATTAAGTTTTATTGAATCTATAATGATGATTTGCTAGTTGTTATGGTATAATCGCAATCAGCTAGTGATGAATAATAAATTTCAATTTGTATCTAAAACTTTGAATATTGTCCATATATTAAATAAGACAAAAATGAGTTGTATAATTAGAGATTATGATGGTTGTTTATTGAGTGTGTAAATCATGGGCTGTCAACAATTTACAAAAGTTAAACTTTAATTTTGGCTTTATTATTGAGGATTGATGAGAGAAATAAATTTTTAATTTAGATATTGAATTTGTAAAAAAATATGTGAATTAAGTGACTCATGCATTAGCAAGAGTAATTAATCCTATGTCATATCTCAATAGTTGGGGGCTTGGGGCATTATTTTCCTTGTATTCCTGCATGTTCTAGTTTATGATATATATTTATAAAGTGTCGATATGCTATTTTTATTACATATGCAAATGCAAGGAAAACCTATGGAGAAATTCACTAAAGATAACCCAATTCCAAAACTTTTTTCCTTTTCTCTTTTGAAGCAAGGAGACCATCAAAGGATGGAACAACTTGCGACAATAAGGGATTAGCATGAAAATGAATTGCCTTAGCTAAAATATGAGCAGCCCTGTTTGTTTGCTCTTTACAAAGGAAATATAAAATAATATGAGTTGTCCTAAAAAGAGAATGAAAATCAAGAATAATACCATTAAACTCTGTATCATTATAATCAATATCTTGAAAAGCATGTATAATTAACTTGGCATCCAACTACAGCTAAATGTTATGAACTTGTAGTGCAAATATCCATTACAATATTCTCTAAAGTTAATAGCTTTAGCAATTTGGGAAGAAAAAATAACCAGGAATTAATTTAGTTAAGCGTACTAAAAACTTACTTGCACTATCTTGAAGAACCATACCAATTTTAATATTCTTCACATGTCCATTTACTATAGCATCAAAATTGCATTTAAACAAGTAGAACATGCATCATAGGAACAACAAAATAACCTCTACAAAAATATTTTGGGATAAGTTCAAAAAAGTGCCCTGTGACTTCATGCTTTTGCAAATGGGGATTTTTTTTTTTTTTTAAAATTCAAGCTTGTGATTCACTCTGTTTGTATTTTTAGGGGCTTAAATCTTGACACTGTTTCTTCTTTGCAAATGGAGTGAACCACATATATGGATTTGCAAAAAAAAAAAAAAAAAAACCACATATCCCATTTGCAAAATACAAAAGCACATGACATTTTTTTTAACTTATCAAATTTTTATTATATTATTTAATTACTACATGGAAGGGAGAAAGTTTATGATTTGTCAGAGCATGCCACGAACACGAAGAGATAATAGTGTCAGAATTTAAGCCTCAGAAATTCCAATGGAGTGAACCATAGCTTGGATTTGCAAAAAAAAAAAAAAAAAAATCCACATGCCCCATTTGTAAAAGTTTGAAACTACATGTCAATTTCTTGAATTTATTCCAAATATTTTTATTCTATGAGGAACATCAAGATTCTATAATTGTCTCCAAACATCAGTACTCACACTTTCCATAATAGGTTGATCATTACTCAAAAGGACCCAATAACCCAATTTAACATAATACATGTCATTCCGTTCAAAATGCTAAATAATTTTATCCTCTCTACACATCAATGACAAAGGGATAGAAATGACTGAAGCAATATCCTTCTCACTAAAAATGTTCATGACCAACTCAACATCTGATTCTTTATAGCCCGAAATAAACAAATCACTTAATCTTAAGTTCTCAAAACTACTAGAGCAAAAAGAAGACATATAGAAACCAAAGTCCTTAAGAATCTACGGATATGTCCAAATATTAATCTCACCACCACTACCTAATCTCTATCAGCACCCCTTAACAAGAACATCCATCACATTCTATATGTTTTTCCAAACAAAAACAGGATTATATCTTAATTGTGATAACAAAAAATCCCCTTTAGGAAAATATTTAGATTTGAGAATCTGACTTACCAAAGCATATGGTCTAGCAATAAAATTTCAATCTTATTTACCCAATAGAGCCAAATTAAAATAATGCAAAGCTTGAAAACTAAAGCCTTTTTGTTCCTATCGACGATATAATTTATCCTAACAAAACCAATGAATCATTTTACCACCATTAGGCTTCATACCCCATCAAAATGAGTTCATATTTTTGCAACTCATTACATATAGATAGAGGCAAAAGGAAAGTGTTCATACAAACAAATGAAATGACTTGCACTATTGCTTTAATTAAAATCCCCTTACTAGCATGAGAAAGCAATTTCTTTTGCCAATCATAAAGTCTGCTCCATTATCAATCTCTAAGAAAAACAAAAACATACATCTTTTTTTTTTACCAATAAGAGAAAGGAGATGCAAATAACTGCTTTTATGAAAAGGATTAGATATTTACAACAAGCCTGCAATATTATTCCTAAATTTAGTAAAAACGTTATAATTATAGAAGAGTGTCTTGAATCTCTCTCATAAATCGAGAAAATACTATGCATAACATTAGCTTCCTCTAAACTTGTCCAAAAAGAAAAAAAAGAAATTGGCATTTGCAAATAGCAAGTGATATACACTAGAAGCTAATTGACAAATTGTGCATTTAGGGTTATCACTCATAGTCTCCACCTTCATAAAGGAAGTTAATAGCCTCTCAACACAAATGATAAATAGATATGGAAAAAAGAATCCCGTTGGCAAAGCCCCCCTCGGAATAATGACTAGAGCAACAATTTGACCATTAATTAGGACCGTATACTGTACTGAATAAACACACAGCATAATCCAATCAATTCATCTCCTAGCAGCAACCAAGTTTCAACATCATCTCCTTAATTATTTTTTTTTTCTTTTAAAAAACGTGGATCATGTGCATTAAATTTAAAATATATATAAATATATATCCTTTTTTTTTTGTTAAATATAAATATATATCCTGCAACTGCAAGACACGTGTCTCAATTATTGTTTTGAAGTTTGACAAGTCAGACTATCAAACGCATACTATTCTTACACGATCACAGTGGGACCCATTAATTACTTTTCCACGATCACTGTTTGCCCCCTTCTTTGCTGCGCAAATGTCGCTCGTGCCCCTCTTTTTCTCATTATTTTCCCGGAAAAATAATCATTTCTATGTGGAAGCCAGCTTGAATGGGACTTGGTCCAGTTGGGCAAAATCTCTTTTTTTTTTTTTTAATTATGTTTTAATTTGGAATTTTCAAAGTTGATTCAGACAAAAGTCAATTCCACCGATTTTTGTATTTCCAATGATAAAAATCCTGCTTTAAAAAATAAATAAATAAACAAAAATCCGATCAATAGTGTTAATGTCACAAAATAAAATAATTTTGAAAATCATACATTAGAATTATTAATAAAAATAATTAACTATATGGTTTTTTTTTAGCACATCCAATAAAAAGCATCTTTAACATAGATGAATAAAAATGATACAATTGTTAATGCTCATAAAGTTGAAATCATCTCCTTATAAAATAATAAAAATTAAAATTTGAATTTAATATTAGTCATACTTAAATCCAATTTTATTAGTGTGCATTATATAAGTATTAAGGAATAATGTAATATATGATTTGTGCTATAAATTTTTATGTTAATTATAATTTTATTTGTTATAGTTCAATTCAGATTAATTTAATTTTAATCTTAAAATTAATTGCTATATATTGCTGATGATATTAAATATTTTTTATTTGATTAATTTTTTCCCTTCTTATACGTGGAGCATATAAGGTTTTTTTTCCCTTTTAAGTAAATAGAGATAAAATTAAAGTATTTTTCAATTTTTTTTAAAGTTTTGGACAAGTTATATTAAGAGGATTTTAATAAGTTTGGTTTTAAAACAACTTTATAGTATTATTTTGAATCATTTCTAAGTATAGATATTTAATTAACTAGTTCTCGTGTTACAATGGATCATCCATGGTATTGGATCGGATATTTATAGAATAAAAAATTAAAATTTATTTTTTAGTAATTTAAATTAAACGGATTGATTTTTAATAAGTTTAAATAATTTAAATTTTATATAAATTTAAATGGGTTGTGAATAAAATTAAAGCCAGTGAATTGAATTGAGCTTGCGAATCATATGAAAATTTACCACGTCCAATACTTTGTAATAGCATTATAATTATTCCTCAAAGAACAAAAAAAAATATTACCAATTATATATATATGTTTAAAACAAAAAGAAGAAATGCACAAATTTTAGTCACATCGTTAAATTAGAGAAATTATATTTAATTAGAATTAAAGTGTAACTAGTGATAAATTTAATAAATTAAATAATAAAAACAATATGTTTACTAAAAGTAATTAATCAAATATTTTATAAATATACCAATGATTTTATAATTAGTTGCATAGTTATAATGATTATAAAAAATTACAATGCAAGTTGCAGATATATATATATATATATATATATATAAGAATAAAGTAAATGATAATGATAATTTATTTCAATAAAGAATGAAATAATTTTTTTATAAAAGATAATGAAATGATATTTAATTTGCATATTAAAATAAAATTATCTTAATAAATAAAAAATTAAAATTTTTTATATATTAAATAATATAAAAGAAAAATAAATCGTCCAGCCGGCGGGCCACCATCTAGTTGTATTAATTACCGAACAATTTAAGGAAATATTGGGACCATTAGTTAAGCTTACAAAAAATGTGAAGCTATAATTCAAAAACTTCAAGTGTCATTATTGCCCTAAAAAGAAAAAAAATCAAATTTAATTAAACCAAAATGTGAAAAGATAACCAATCACCGGTTGATCCAGCGGAAAAGACATTGGATCACTTAAGTAAGGTTTGAAATTTGAATCTTCTGAATATAAAAACTGACTTTGGTTAATACTTTAGAAGATTAGTTGTAAATTAAATTTGAAAATACATTGGGGAACTGTTTTTTTTTTTTTTTTGAGAAAATAGTGTTTTAATTGAGGAACCTAATAATGTTTTCATTTTAATTGGATAAATGGCAATTAAAATTAATTTGATTTTTTTTCGTTAAATTCTAAATCACACATATACTTACTATTATAATATATTTTGATTGGTATGTAAATCTATTATTACTTGCATTATAGCAATAACATTGTTTCTTATCTTTATTTTTTTTTATAGAAAATTTATTTAATTTCGCACACATTAATATTAAAATTATTTTAATCAGAGATGAATCAATTAAGAGAGTAGTATGGGTAAACTATCTTGCTGACTTTTAAGACTGGTTATTTAAAATATGCATATTTATAAATGTACTCTTGCTAAATTTTGTCTCATTTGCTCTCATTAAATTATAACTTATAAACATTTCACCTTTACTATATTTGTAAGATTATATTTATCATTTTAAACTACCTTTTAGGTTACAAATAAAATCAAATAAAAACAAAAAGAGCTGCACTCATATTCTCCCTCCCTAATCCTATTTATGGGCATGTGTATGCATGTTGGGCATGAATTCAAAAATTAATGACTCAAAATGATAATTTTTCTGGATCCGCCTCTAATTTTAATATTTTTTTTGTCAAGTTTTATTTATTTCAAAAGAATGAATCATTGTTAAATTAATTTATTAAATATAAATTGACATTATTTTTGCATATAAATCATAAATTATTGATGAATTTCATTTTAATGATACAAAAATTGTTTTTATAATGGTGAGATCTTAAATTTAAATTTCAATTAAAGTTATATTTTTAAAATAAATATATTAAATAAATCAATTTCAATTTTCTTTTATAAATAATTAATAATTTCATTGGATTATTAGTGCAATGAATAAATATTTGTATTATTAACATAAGAAATTATGTACTCAAATCTTAATAATTTTTTTTTAAAATTTCATTTAACATACTTGAAAAGTAAAATAATTAAAAATAATATATTTTTAAAAATCTACTTTAATTTAATTGTTTCATGGTTAAAATATTCATGATTGATGATATATAATTTTAAAATTTTATATCCATTAAAAAAAAAAAATCAAGTGCGCAATTATAAGTTGCAATCACATATTATTTAGGAAATAATGGGAATCAACTTTTGATTAGTAAATATTCCTAAGTCATTTTTAAATAAACTCTATCCGTTAATTAATAATAATAAAAAAAAAAAATTCCCAACTCCAAGTGAGTCAACCTTTTATGTTTTTATTATTATTAATAAAAAAATGATTTCCATTAAAAAAATCCCAAAATTAAGAAATTAAAAAAAGAAAAAAAAAAAAAAAGGAGCATCCATTTTTGACCATTATTACCAAGTCCGCAAACCACCAAAATCCAATCTTCGCCTCTATAAATCCATCCGAGCCCGTCTTCCTCTGTCTTCTTCCTCGTGGCACCTTATCTGGCTTTCTTCTATCGGAGGATTCCTCCAGGTACTCTTCTTTCTCTAACATCTCTTGTTAGATTTATGGTTGTTTTTCGTAGATCTGTACTTTCTGTTTTGTTCTTGTTTCTCTTTAACATCAAAACAGTTTTTTTTTTAAGTCAATTTTTTTGTAAGTAAAAGCTTTAGATTTCTAATTCTAGATCAGATCTGTCAAGTCTTTTCTGCTGTTTTTATTTTGTTAAGTTGTTATTGAATTGTTCTCTCTCTCTTTGTGTGTGTGTGTGTGTGTGTAGATGGATGGACTGTTTTTGGTTTAATCTGGCGAAATAACAGGGGGGAAAATAGGTCTGGGTTTAGAATTTTTTTTTTAAAATTTTTTTTTTTATGGTTTTGTGCTTTTGATTTGGGAAAGTTTTGTTCTTTTGCTGTTTGCTTCAATTTTTCTAAGGGTTGGGCTTAGATCTGTGTGTGAATTAGTCAAATTTGTTTTTTGAGTGGTGGGAATGGAGGAAAATTTGAGAGGAAAAAGAAAATCGATATGAATCTGAAAATTTTTACCTTTTTTTTTCTTGATTAAAATTTAAGATATTAAGGCAATTTTTAATTATTGCCTTATTAGTCAAATTTTTCTATGATGCAGAGTTCTTTTGTTTTGAATGGATCTGGATTTGTGCTGTTATAATCATGTCAAGTTATTAATCAACTGATCATTAAGAACAGTTGGGCCACTTAAATGTGTGTTATAATTTTTATCCAAATTCTTTGCATATTTTTTATACAAAACTGATGTTTCATTTATTATGTTGATTTGGATAGGCGTTCTACTGTAGAATTATCGTGCAAATTTGAAGATGAATCACTTTAATCTTCAGAAGAACGCCGATGCCTCCTGTGATGAGGCTAGAGGCTTGGTTTCTATCTATGATCACAAGGGTCCTGTTGTTTGCCCCAAACCTCGACGAGCTGGAATCATGGCTAACAATCCCATCAGGCCTTTGAGATGGCATATGAGGTTATTATTTTTTTTGTATGATTTTGACTGAATTACTGTTTTCTTGAATTTTGCAACTGTTGAGATTTTAATGCATGTGTGGTTTCTTGACAGTCATCAAGCCGAGATTTGTGATGCAAAAGCTGGGACTGAGCTTTTGGATATTATCCTCATGAAGGTAAACTATTCTTACTGTGTTTTTTGCCTTTTGTTTTAATTCTGCTGCATAAGAATAACCTTGATTGATGCATAAACCATGTAACATCTTGTTCAGATGGATGTTATTTGTGGAATGAATTTTTCAAACTAAAATTGTTCTTCCAAGGCTCGTTTCGTGGTTATACCTAGTTGATGGACATCTCATGGTTTCAAGTAGTGTGTTTTTAAGCTTCCTTACTGGACACGTAATGTTCTCACATTTGGTATTCCGTTGGTGTGTGCCAATTGAGTGGTTTGTGCCAAAATTGAGGATTTTTATTAATTGGGAATCTTCTTTCTGTTAATAGGATGGTCATGGTGTAGATCAATCTGCAACCCAAGTTGCCTCATCACCCCCATTCTTTTGTGGGTCTCCTCCTACAAGGGCCGCTAACCCATTAATCCAAGATGCCCGATTTGGAGATGAAAAACTCACTCCTATGTCACCATTGTCAATTCCATCACCTTCAGGTTTGTCATCTCCAACTTCATCACGCAAAGGAGGCTGCGTGAGAGTGAAATTTGGGCTTAAACCAGATGCAATTAGAGTAGAAGGATTTGATTGCCTCAACAGGGATCGCCAAAATTCCAGCATCCCTGCTATGGCTTAGAACTCATAAAATCAAAGTGTATATATAGAAGGAAGCTAAATTGCCACCAGAGTCACAAACACAGCAGACTTAACAAGAAGAGGGAATTTTGAATCCTTTTGGAGAGAGTCCAGAATTGTTGTTAGTAGTGTATGTATATAATATAATGTAATATATATATATATATATATATATATAGTATGTTTTTGCTGGTGATCATTGCTGATATCTCTGTAAGTAGTTTGATTGAAGAAAGAAGTGAGAGCAAACCTTGTGTTCTTAAGAGAGATTTGCATATGTTCGAGAGCTTAGCTCGTGTAATGTAAGATAAGAGGATTAGTATATTTGGGAGGGTCTTTTGATTTCATTTGGTTATCGCCATGGAAAATTTCTGTACAGTGCCTATTGGTGATTGAATTTTGGTCATTTACTCTGTAAATGTAATTCGGTAAATTGTGAATGGCTTGATCCTTTGTTATTTGTTACATCTTTTCATTTTCATTTATGCCTATTTTGCTTTAATTTATCAATGGAAACTTTATGGACGATTTTGATGTCTGAATCTACTTTATCTATTAAAGAGCAGTCGGTGCAACTTAAAAGATGAACAAGTATGTAATGTTTTAATATTTAAGATCTATAAAAATTGACAACTATTTGGCATAATAATAATAATAATAATAATTTACATATTGTAATTATATTTACTATTATTTTTGTTTGTCATTGATGCTGTTACAAATAAAAAGAGAACTTGTAAATTCAAACTAATTAATGAAAAAATATTTAATTAATGTAATTTGTAAAAATTTAATTATTTTTTAGTCAAAAAGACAGATTTTTTTTAATAGGATATATACAACTATTGTAAACAAGACTTATTGGTTGGATTCCTATTATTGGGCAATATGATATGTTATATTAAGAGGTGCGTGCAGCAGTAACTTGAGTTTTTCTGAAGTGACTTAAGTTTTGCAAGCATTTAATAGTGATTTTCTAACTTATTATATCAGTAATAATTATTATGAATAAATTATAATGGATGTCTATAACTCATGACTTTTAAAATTTTATAACTCATCCCTTTATTATATTAGGTTACATATTTTTTATTGTAATTGATTTCTTAAGTTAATTGTATTATAACTTATGTTAATCTTACCCTATAAATAGAAGGATTTTTAGTATTGTTAGATACACCAAAAAGTAATACAAAGTTGTTGTTCTTCTTCTTCTCTATTCTTGTGTTCTTTTACTTTATATATATATTTATTTTATAATACGTTATCAGCACGAAACTCTACATTTGTTTATTTGAGCATACAAATTTAAGGTAATTATTATTCTAATTTTTCTTTATGCTTTTATGCATGTGTTGTCTATATTGTTTATTTATAACTATTTTTCTCTCTTATCATATTATATATATCTTATTACAATAAAGGATTTAAATATATATCATTTTTGGATTTGTTTGTTGCATAATATGTGTTTTTTTTTTTTTTTTTTTTTTTTATCATATTGTACAAGTTACAAGTACACAAAAGCATATATATATGTATACCAAGTAACGCCAGTAGAAGCATATATATAAATTTGACCTTTATATTTATTGCTTTCTCCAATAAACAAAACTCCTACAATAAGTTATTATGGTCAATTGATTTTTCTTCACTCATGAACTCATTATAACATTAGTTTTATTTTTGTTTATTATGACGTTACTGTTGGTCTCCATTTATCTTCTTGTTATTTGCATTTTCATTGGAATATCTCCATTTATCTTATATGTATAATTAATATTTTGCAACATACTTTTTGTTATTCATTTACATATATTTGCACTATATATATATATTGCCATGTCTAAATATACATCTTGATTTAACTTTAAAAATTTATATTATTATTTTCTTTCATTGTTAATATGATTTAAGTCTACTTTTTATCTAATTATTATTTTGTGTGATAGTTTCATCATGTCAAATCTCACAAAACTTGAGTTTGTGTCACTTGATATTACGGGAAAGAATTATCTATCATGGATATTGGATGCTGAAATTCACTTAGAAGCTATGGGTCTTGGAGATACTATCAAAGAAGAAAATAACGCTTCAATGCAAAATCGTGCAAAGGCAATGATTTTCCTTCGTCACCATCTTGATGAAGGGCTAAAAGTCGAATATCTTACTATAAAAGATCCACTTGTTTTATGAAAAAATTTGAAAGAAAGATATGACCACCAAAAAACAGTAATTCTCCCAAAAGCTCGTTATGATTGGATGCATTTACGATTACAAGATTTTAAAACGGTGAGCGAATATAATTCTGCAATATTTAGAATTAGCTCTCAATTAAAATTGTGCAGAGAAAAAGTAACTGATGATGATATGTTAGAGAAAACTTTCTCTACTTTTTATGCCTCGAATGTGCACCTGCAGCAGCAATATCAAGAAAAAGGCTTTAAAAAATATTCTGAATTAATTTCATGCCTTCTTGTGGCTGAACAAAATAATGAGCTATTGATGAAAAATCATGAAGCACGTCCTACTGGTTCTACTCCATTCCCTGAAGTAAATGTTGTAACATGTAATAATAATGAAAATCTAAGAGGACGTGGACGTGGTTATGGCCGCGGTCATGGTCGTAGTCGTAGTTATAGTCGTGGTCAACATAATTATCATGGTGGTTACAATAATAATTTCAATTCTAAAAATACAAATTACCACCAAAAATGGGATAACAATGATGCAAAACATGACAATATGAAAAGTGGACAAAGTAAATATTATCAATGTGGAATGACTGGACATTGGTCACGTACTTGTCATACGCCTAAACATTTTGTTGAGCTTTATCAAGCATCATTAAAGGAGAAGGGAAAAAATATAGAGACCAATTGTGTTTTTAAAAATAATGATCTTGTTGGTATAACACATTTGGATATGGCTGATTTCTTTGAACCAGTTGAGAAGGAAAATTGATTAAGAAATATCAAGACATCATAAAAGTTTATTTTATGTGCAAGCTTTTATTTATTTTATGTGTGTGTTTTTTTTTTTTTTTTTACTTTATTGTATTTTTTTTTATTTTCTTAATGTAATGTTTTCCTCTATTAATTAATAATATTTCTAATATATTTCTGATATATTTTGTTTTGTTTTATTTCAATCAAGAAACAAATGAATACTTCTCCACTTTTGATTGAATCCAAGACAAATGAAGAAGATATATGTATTGTGGATAGTGCAACCACACATACTATTCTTAAAAATGCAAAATATTTTTCTTCTTTGAAAATGGGTGAAGCAATTGTTACTACAATATCTAGTAACACAAAAATAATTGAAGGCTCCAGAAGAGCCAATATATTTTTACCAAGAGGAACAAAATTTGTCATAGATAATGCATTATTTTCTCCAAAGTCTCATAGAAATTTATTAAGTTTTAAAGATATTCGCATCAATGGATATCATATTGAGACTATAAATGAGAGGAATCAAGAATATCTCAATGTTACAAACATTATTTTAGGTGAGAAATATGTATTAGAAAAATTTCCTGCACTTTCCTCTGGTTTGTACTACACAAAAATTAGTACAATTGAAGCAAATCTTATAGTAAACCAGAAGTTTACATATCCAAATACTTTTATTATTTGGCATGACCGGTTAGGCCATCCTGGTTCAATAATGATGAGAAAAATTATTGAAAATTCACATGGGCATCCATTAAAGAACCAGAAGATTCTTCAAGGAAATGAATTTTTCTATGCTGCATGTTCTCAAGGAAAATTAATTATAAGACTATCACCAGCTAAAATTGGAATTGAATCACCTATATTTCTAGAGTGTATTCAAAGTGATATATGTGGACCTATTCATCCACCATGTGGACCATTTAGATATTTTATGGTTTTAATCGATGCTTCTACTAGATGGTCACATGTATGTTTATTATCATCACGCAATTTAGCATTTGCGAGATTACTTGCTCAAATAATTCGATTACGAGCACAATTTCCAGATCATCCAATTAAGTCAATTCGTCTTGATAATGCTGGTGAGTTTACATCCCAAACTTTTAATGATTTTTGTATGTCACTTGGGATAAAAGTTGAACATCCTGTAGCACATGTTCACAAGCAAAATGGTTTAGCAGAATCACTTATTAAATGCCTTCAATTAATAGTTAGACCATTGCTTATGAGGACCAAACTCCCTACTTCAGTATGGGGATATGCCATTTTACATGCAGCAACACTTATACGTATTAGACCAATAAGCTACCATAAGTTCTCTCCGTTACAATTAGCTTTTGGTCAAGAGCTAAATATTTCTCATCTAAGAATTTTTGGATGTGCGGTATATGTTCCTATTGCTCCACCACAACGTACTAAGATGGGTCCCCAAAGGAGATTAGGAATATATGTTGGATATGAATCTCCCTCAATAATTAAATATCTTAAGCCATTAACAGGAGATGTATTTATGGCGCGATTTGCAGATTGTCATTTTGATGAAGCCATATTCCCAGCATTAGGGGGAGAAAATAAAAAGGTGGAAAAGACAATAACATGGAATACTTCATCATTATCTCATTTAGACCCTAAAACAAAATATTGTGAATAAGAAGTTCAAAAGATAATCCATATGCAAAAATTAGCAAATTAACTGCCAGATGCACTTGCTGATCCAAAATGAGTAACAAAATCTCATATACAGCAGTCAATGTTCCAATTCGTATTGATGTCCCAGAAGGACAATCTATTAATGAATCTCAAACACGCCTGAAGCGTGGAAGACCTATTGGTTCTAAGGATAAAAATCTTCGAAAAAGAAAAATTGCAAATAATAATGATGATTTTATTGAGAAGGTTGATACTAACATAAATAAACTTCATGAAGAAGTACAAATACCCAAAGATGGTAAAAATGAAGAGATCTTGATAAATTATGTTAGTTCTGAAAAAAGATGGGATAGAAATGAAATGGTTATGGACTACAGTTTTGCATATAATGTAGCATTAGATATTATGAATGATAATATGGATCTTGAACCACAATCTATTCAAGAATGTCGAAATAGAGATGATTGGCCTAAATGGAAAGATGCAATACAAGCAGAATTGAATTCACTTGAAAAGCGTAAAGTTTTTGGACCAGTAGTCCAAACACCTGAAGGTGTGAAACCAGTAGGTTACAAATGGGTATTTGTGAGAAAAAGAAATGAGAAAAATGAAATCACAAGGTACAAAGCAAGACTTGTTGCACAAGGATTTTCGCAAAGATCTGGAATTGATTATGAGGAGACATACTCTTCTGTGGTGGATGCAATAACTTTTAGATATCTTATTAGTCTGGCAGTGCATGAGAGACTTGATATGCACCTGATGGATGTAGTCACAGCTTACCTATATGGCTCACTTGATAATGATATCTATATGAAAATCCCTGAAGGATTTAAAATGCCAGAAAAATGCAATACAAGTTCTCGAGAAATGTATTCAATTAAGTTATAAAGATCTTTGTATGGATTAAAACAATCTGGACGCATGTGGTATAATCGCCTTAGTGAATATTTGATAAAAGAAGGTTATAAAAATGATCCAATTTGTCCATATGTTTTTATAAAGAAATATGGATCTGAATTTGCCATAATTGCTGTATATGTTGACGATTTAAATATTATTGGAACTCCTGAAGAACTTCCAAAAGCAGTAGGTAACTTGAAAAAAGAATTTGAGATGAAAGATCTTGGAAAGACAAAGTTCTGTCTTGGTTTACAAATTGAACATTTAGAAAAAGAAATTTTTATTCATCAGTCAAATTATACAGAAAAGGTTCTTAAATGATTTTATATGGAAAAAGCATATTCATTGAGTAGTCCAATGGTTGTTCGATCACTTGATGTGAATAAGGACTCGTTCAGGCCTCGAGAAGATAATGAAGAAATTCTTGGTCCTGAAGTGCCATATCTTAGTGCAATGGGTGCATTGATGTATCTTGCTAATAATACACGGCCTGACATTGCTTTTCCTGTCAATTTGCTAGCAAGATATAGTTCTTCATCAACTCGAAGACATTGGAATGGTATTAAGCACATATTGCGATATCTTCAAGGAACAATTGATTTGGGTTTATTATATACAAATGAATCTAGACCTCAATTGATTGGTTATGCAGATGCAGGATATTTGTCTGATCCACACAAAGCTCGATCTCAAACGGATTATTTATTCACATATGGTAATACAGCTAATCTTGGCGTTCTACAAAGCAAACAATAGTTGCTACTTCATCAAATCATGCAGAGATAATAGCAGTTCATGAAGCAAGCCAAGAATGTGTTTGGCTAAGATCAATAACTCAACATATTCAAGAAATGTGTGGTCGATATTCAGATAAAGAAATCCCAACAACAATTTATGAAGATAACGTAGCTTGTATTGCTCAATTAAAAGAAGGATATATTAAAGGAGACAGAATAAAGCATATTTCACCAAAATTCTTCTTTACACATGATCTTCAAAAGAATGACGAGATTAGTATTCAACAAATTCGTTCAAGTGATAATCTAGCAGATTTGTTCACTAAGGCATTACCTACTGCAACATTTAAGAAATTAGTTCACAATATTGGAATGCATCGTCTCAAAGATCTTCAGTGATATTGCGAATAGGGAGAGTTTAGCACTGTACTCTTTTTTTCCTTAACCAAAGGTTTTGTCCCATTGAATTTTCCTGGTAAGGTTTTTAATGAGGCAGTGTACTATTCGCATGCAAAAATATTATACTCTTTTTTCTTCACTAGTTTTTTTTTTCCCACTGGATTTTTACTAGTAAGGTTTTAATGAGGCATATTCTTTGCAAGGATAGACATCCAAGGGGGAGTATTATGAATAAATTATAATGGATGTCTATAACTCATGACTTTTAGAATTCTATAATTCATCCTTTTATTATATTAGGTTACATATTTTTTATTGTAATTGATTTTTTAAGTTAATTATATTGTAACTTATGTTAACCTTACCCTATAAATAAAGGGACTTTTAACATTGTTAGATATACCAAAAAGTAATACAAAGTTATTGTTGTTATTCTTCTCTATTATTGTGTTCTTTTACTTTATATATATATTTATTTTATAATAAAAATAAAATTTTTATTAGTATTTTAATTGTATAAACAATTATCCTTCGATGAAATAAAGAAAGATAAATGGGCTATTGTGTAAATAAGGGTAAGACAAGACAGGTCTGTACTTCAGACAGCCAATGAAAAAGAAATGACTAATTGGCGAGAAAATTTAATATTTTCACCTACTTAGGAGGTGCAAAAACGAAGCGACGCAGGAAAATTCCTAGGTTAGTTAAATTTACCACGTTAATTATACACTAATTCAATAAACAAAGTCAGATCAAAACACTAATCCGCTAAACAAAGTTAAATTAAATAAATCTTAAATAAATTAAGTCTATCACATTAATTATAAATTAAATTAATAAAAATATAAAAATATTAATTAATAATATCAAATTATTTATAAACTAATTCAATATAAATAAATCATATCAATCAATGATGTTATAATTTACGGGTGATTTGATATTATTTATTAATTTGTCATACTTTTATTGATTTAGTTTATGAATAATTTGATAAACTCAATTTACTTAGAAATTTTTCAACGAAACAAAAAATAAAAAATGAATTGAATCAACTTATTTGATTTACTTTTTTAAAAATTTTAGTTTTAGTTTGGAAATTTTAAAAGTGAATTAAATTTCGTTTGAATACAGTATTTGTCTAAAAGTTTTTGATTAAAATCAAACCGATTAAATTTATATATATATATATATTACAATTTACTTGCACTTTATTTGAAATTTATGAAAAATAAAAAGATATAGCAAAAAAATCAAAATCAGCTCAAACAATTCAACCAAATTAAATTTTGTCAATTCAATTTGATTTGATTTTTACTATAAATTTGATTTGATAAAAATGTGAATTTCAGTTATTCTATATTTAGTTCGGTTTAATTTTAAACCAAATCAACCGTCCAAATAACAATTAAGGGTAAAAACATGAAATAGGGTTTGGGCCATCTTATAATCTTGCAGAATTGGGTATCAGAAAATGCAAAGGTCTTGGGCTTGATTGATCCTTTCAATTAGATAACACTATAAAATCCGATATTAACTTAGTTTAAAGGAAGAATCGCTCAGCTCTTCATTTGTTTCAAAATTTTGTTCAAATTTGGATGCACGATTGTAAGTTCATTTTTACTTATGAAAATGATTCAATTTTTGTTTCTTTCCTTCTATTGCTAATGCATTTTAATATCATGAAAATGATTCAATTTTTGTTTCTTTCCTTCTATTGCTAATGCATTTTAATATCATGTGTGAATTGAATAGTTTCCATCCATGGTGAAAAGTTTTCTTTCTAGGGTTTCTGCTATGTAAAATCTGTAATTCCAGTTTCGTTCCCTCGCATGGAACTTATTTGAGAACATATTGACTAGGTTCATCATATTTAGACGAAAATAAATATAAATATTTGGTTATAAATTCTACCTATTTTAGTTGCTGTTGTAGATTTCATTTTGCAATGTCTATCCAATTCAGAAGATTTTGTCTCGTTATTTCGCAGAATTAAATATAATATGTGGATTTTTCTGAATGAATTTTTGTGCATATGAAGAATCAAGAATGTCAGTAGTGAATTTGTCAATGAATTCCATACAGTTTCATGGAATAAACTCTCATTTAGCTTTTGAGATTCATGTTTGTTGTGGCCTTCGTAAGGTTTTCAATGGGCGATTTTTTTCCTTGAATCCTTTTCATAGAGATCAGTGATTTACTTTACATATTTGCTACTCACAAGATTTTGATGTCCAAGTATGATGGATATTTCCAGCTTTGAATATGTGCAAGTGTTGAATATAATGAAGAAAGGCATTGATTTGTGGATTACAAAAACTTGAAGGTGATATATGTTATACTTTGTTGCCTTATTGATGTCTTGCATTACATGAGCTGAAAAGATTATATGTTAAAGCATTATTGAGTTAGCAATTTCCTGTGTCAATTGCTTCTTATTTTCCTAAAAGGAGTCGAGCCACATGTCAATGGTAGAATAATGGGCCAACATATTTATTTATTCATTAATGTTATAGCATAATTTAGTTGGTCACTATGCTGTATTCTGATGGTAATCATTGTATCTTTTTCCATACTTGCAAATTGGGTAGTTTAGCTTTTATATGTAAATTTATTTTAACAATGTAAAATCAAATGCTTAAGTTGATTGTACCTCCATAGTAGTCAGTTTTCTTTGCTAATTTAAATGTCATGTTATTGTAGAGCCAATGATTTGTCAATTATATGGTAAGATTATCTATACATGTTGGAATGTTATGAGCGGATGAGGACTTCATGTAATGAGTTTGGCTTGGTTTGACATTTTTCTATGCAAGTTCTCTGCTGTTTGGATCAACTTGATCGGAGTAGTCTAATAATTGTATTGAAGCATTCATTTGAAAGTTTCGGCTTTATTTTCATATTATTATTTGTCATTTTTTTTTTGCATTGCATTTACGAAGTGTGACTATTTGCATTTGCGGATCACTTGTCCAGTTGTCCTCTATGACTTCATCGACATAAATTATTTGTGGTCATCAACGATGGTAGTTATTGGTGGTACTGGCGATGAGTTCATGATAAAATGGGATTGATGGGTGATGGATAACGGACTATGAGATTATTCAGATGGCGACATAGGAGTAATCCATTTAGAAGACAAACAAATTGAAAATTTTGGCCTTATTTTTCATATTCTTATTTGACATGTCTTTTCTTGCATACATTAACAGGAAAATGCAGAAGCATCTCTGCAAAACAAATGGAGCTTGAGATTCTCTTTTACCAACTACCAGGGGTTATGGTATAATTCTTTGAACACATCCTTTTATCCTCTCACACAAGCCCATGATAAGAGCCTGGTGTCTCTGTGTGCTTCTCATGCTTCATTGGAGATGTCGAACTGGTGAATTTTATATTATGGAACTCTGGTTGTTCATGGGAATCATCTCTATTTTTTAAAGGCATCAGGAATTCTTAAAGGGAAAGTGGTTGCTTAGATTGAACCCATGATCTCATATATCAGTCGCTGAGTTATTAACTCAATAGTGGAATCATCTCTGTTTCTCGTGTCATTCTATTCTCTGTATGTGGGTATAGAAGTTCGGTGACATCGGCCACTGAAGACATCTTAATTTAAATCACCGGCCTTTCTTTTGATATTTATTCAGGAGACGATACCAAATAAACAGATGTGAAAGTTAAAATTGTAGACCTTGATTAAATTTATGGAAGCACTGGTTTATACATTCCTGTTGCTCTCAATTTTTGGATTATTTTTTGCTATCTTTTTCGGAGAGCCGCATGAAGTTTCAACTAAAAAGATAATTGATTTTTCGTTGTCTTATTAAGGTCTCGTTGGGATTGAGTTTGAAAAAATGCTGTTTCAACGAAATTTTTTATGTATTTTTTAAAATTATTTTTAAATAAAAGCAGATATCTGATTGATTTTCATAGTGCAGTTAAAATATTAGATGCATATTTTTTAGGCCTTTGATGCACAGTGACAATTCTACAAGTAATTATTGCTGAAATTGATTTATATCGGTGTAATTATAGCTTGATTATTGCTATCTTTGTTCCATTTTGTTTGATATTTTTTTTTTATGTCTCAAAAAATATATTATATTTTTATTTTTAATATTTTTTTATTCTTTATACTCATTTTGTTTTTAAATATTAATTTAATTTTTTTCCGTAAATTTTCTAAAAAAAATAGAGATTATATTTTAATAAAAGTCATAAAAAATAACATATTATTTAATATAACTCTTAAATTTTATAAAGAAAAATATATCTCAAATAAAATAAGACAGAGAGAGTATTATATTAATGTTGTGTCATTGTTATTAGGAGAGTGATTATTACTTTATTACTTTTTTTTTTTTTTTTTTTGGAGATAAGCACTTTGTCATGAAAAATAACAAATCCTTGGCAATGGATTTTACAAGAGTACAGCCTAGGAATTGTAATGAATTAACTATGTACTTGCAGCATTAATAATTCCATTTCTGATATTTGTCATAGTTAATTAAAAGGAAACTTGTACGTATTATGTGAGAGGTCTAAATTCAAATATGTTTCTTAATGTCATTGGTAAAAAATATAAGAAATTTTCATGTGTACGTTCAAATTTGACCAAGATCTACTATTACTCTCATACATAGTATAACTAAATGTCGTACAATTTTAGACAATATGATAATAATACTAGGTAAACATTTTTATTACTCTCTTTGCGTAGCAATTGGACAACATCTGAAATCATAATTGTTATGCATAATAATCCAAATAAAATTATTAAATAGAATCTAAATTAGATTTCAAATATCCACAAAAAAAAAATAGATTTCAAATATTAAATATCTTGATAAAATTATCATGTAAAATCTGCTTAGATTTCATATATTAAATATTTTGATAAAGTATTATCACATAAAAGCTGAATTAGATTTCAGATGTTAAATATCTCTTAAAAGATATTTCATCGTTTCAAAAAAGTTATTTATTATTCATTTTTAAAATTTTTCAAAATATTTATCCACTATAAAAATAATTATAAATGTTTATCCGTTTTATTCTTATTAAGTGAAACGTGTATATTATCAAAATTAATAATAAAAGTAATAATAGATGAATATATCCAAGAATATAAGTAAAAAAATTTAATAAAATTTATGAGTTGGTAAGTAATTAATAATATTTTCTTAAATTTTGTGAGAAAAAAAGTGGATAATATTTTTGAAATGGAAGGGATAGTTAATTGAAATATATCTCAAATTATTAATTAACTATCATGCTTTATTTTTGATATTATGATAAAGTATTATTATAAAATAGTTTTGATTTTAATTTAGTTTCAATTAAAATTCAAATTGACTGGAATACAATATAAAGTTTTTTTTTATTTACTTTTAATTGAAAATTCAAATTTGAAATTTGACGATTTTAAAAACCACTTTAATATTATTTAACAAAATAAGTTATTATTTTAAAAAAAAGTTATTAATTTATACTAACTAACACACATATGTCTTTATATATTGTTTTATGGTCTTAAGTGAATTCTTTAAATCATTGGCCAAAAAAAAAAAAAAAGGGAAATTACGTGACATACGTTTTTTTAGTGCTGTTTATTTTTTAACCCTCAATTTTGACTTTTGATTTTTTTGCTTTTGATTTTTTTGTTTTTTATGCTTTTTTTTTTTAGTTCTGTTTTAATACTGTTACACTTTTTTCCATTTATACTATATTTTTGCTTCTTTTGTCTTTGGTTCTTTCTTTCTATTTTTTCTTTTTCTATATATCTTATTTATGAAATGCTGTTGTTAATTAGTTTAATAATTCAAAACTTTTTATATTTATGCTATTAATTAATAATATAAAAATCACATATTTGCATGATAAAATAAGAAATTATTTTTTAATTTAAAGCAATATTTAATATAATAATATACTAAATAATTATAAATTTTGTGTAGAAAATTTTTGCTTCAAGCTGGAGTTTCTTGTGCTAAATAAATAATAAGGTTAAGGGTGTTAAGTCTCCAAGAAGATGAAAGAATTTATTTCTAATATAAACTTATGATATATTTAAAATATGCCTAAAATATACTCGTGGTATACTTAAAATAAACCTAAAATATACTCTTTACTGTGAAAATTGAAAATTATTTGTTAATTTTTTTTAGTCTCTTAAAAATTTAATTTAACTCTTAAATTCTTTAAAAATATTCATATATTCTAATTAATATTGTCATCCATGCTTGATAATGAATCACATTTAAAAAAAAAAAAAAGAGTGTTGATAATATTTCTTCAAAGAAAAAAGTTGAGTATGTTAAGTGTCTAAGTAATACGTAAGCATTTATATACTTAAGATAAATCTGAAATATACTCGTTATATACTTGATATATCTAAAATATACTTACTATATACTTAAGGTATATTATTTATTGTGAAAATCATTTGTTATTTTTTTAAGGATATAATTTTTTTTTATCTAATATATAGTTGATGTATTCTTGTTATATACTTATATTTTTGTAATACTCAATATCCAAAAATATTTGAAGATATATATCAAATAAATACAAGTTCATCAAATTTAGTAAAATATATATTTATGATATACCTACAATACACTCTAGATATATTGTTTCCAGATTTGCTGAAAAATATCTTTGTTTCATTGGTTTCTATAAGTTTCAGATCTGAAACTCAATTTTCATATTTTAAAACTTTCAAGTTCCAAAAAAAAAAACACATAATCTCTTTACTTTTGAAGATTTTTAATGCAATAATAATTAAAAGATCACAAAATTTTAATGAAACATATCTATAAAATTCAAATTACCTCGCAAATTATTGAGAAAGTGAATATTTTATCAATTAAGTTAATTGAATTTTCAAAAAACTGCAGATCTAAATCGATTTTGTTTAAAACTTAATAGTACCTTATAAAAATTAATTTTGATGATGATTCTCACTATAAATAAATTTGAAAATTAAAAGATTTAAAATTTTCCTAATCACCTGTGGTAATCATCAATATCAATATCATAGTCTAATGGCCTGCAAAACAAACAAATAAAAATAAAGATTTGATAGTGAAGTAAAAAACAATAATAAAAATAATAACAAAAATAGCAAAAAAAAAGAATTTCTATAAGACAAATCAAAGCAAAAAACGTAGAGAAAATTAAAAAAAGATATATTTTTTATTTAATTTTTTTTGTCCATTATATTTTTAAAATAAATTTACTATGATTTTAATTTAAATAAAAAACTGATAGAATTTACCCAAAGGGAAAAAAAAATACACAAATGCTTATTTTGATTGTTGATCTAACACACAAGAGGACAAATTCAATATGGACATCACGTCAAAATAATTAAATAATAATAATAATAATAATAATAATAATAATAGCTTTATTACGTGTCTTTTTTCATGAATTTTAGCCTCTTAATTAGTGATTTTTTGCTAAAAGTTAAAGATCATAGAAAAGTAAAAAAGGCATTTAAGTGTTTTTATAATAATTTAAAAGTGGACGTATAATTATAAATTGTTTCCTTTTTTTTAGATATTTATGTAGAAATAAAAAGAAAAAAAAAAAAAAAAAAAAGGGGTGAATTCTTTACATATGTAAGCATGGGCTGGATACTTTCTCACAAGCAAAAAGACAAAAAGAGTTGACAATTCAAAAAAATCGCCAAGTTTGTTGATGGACCCCATCATGTGCATGGCCACATATCCACCTGGTCCACGCGCATGGCCACGAATCCACCATAAGCCATGGGAAACTTCAGCACAAATGCTCTCTCTTTTTTATTATCTCCTGATATTTTATTTTGAGAAAATGAAATATCCCCAAAACCAAATTCTTTCCTCTCCTCTTAGATTTGGGTTAGTGTTTTTAATTTTTTTTACCATTTTCTCGACAAAATAAGAAATAAAACCCTAAAAACTGAAACATAACTAATATCTTTACATGTTCATGCCTTTAACTAAACCCTAGAAAATTACTATATATAAACACACACTCTCTGTTCAGTTCTTGCATAGCTCATACTCTTTTTTGCTTTTTCTAGTCTGTATATTCTCAGAATGAAGAGAGCAAAAGTGAGCTCTGTATATGAAGGTAGGGGAAGGAAGAAAACTAAAGAAGAGAAAGAATATCTTTCAAGAAAAGCTAGAATTTGGGCAAAAGCTCGAAAATATGGCTATAGATCATCAACAAATTTGAATCCTTTATACTTTTTCACCACTGCAGCTATGGTGGAAGGTAAAAGGGATGAACATGAGGCTGCAATGGCGACTGCTGTTGCTGTCCAAGAAGATGATGATGTTGTCATTCTTGAACAGAAAAATATTGAAAGCACTCAAGATCAAGCATCATATGTGAATTCTTTTTGCTTTTCCACCACCACATTTCTGGTGGAAGAGAAAAGGGATGAACATGAGAAGGAAATGGTGATTGCTGTTGCTGAAGAAGATGGTGATGATAATGTTATCATTAACGAGTCAAACAATATTGAAAAAACTGAAGAAGCTGTAGTTTTTAACCCCAAAGTAGTCAATGAAAGTAAAAAAAATATTATGGAGGATGGTGAAAATGGTGGGAGTGAATTCAAAGCAGTTATTGAAGCAGAGGCGGAGATGATCACGGATGGGACAATGATGGAGAAATGGGAAGGAGAAGGGCCAGGGCCACTGTGGTGGGAGAAGCAATTGCCATTGACTTGCACTTATGAGGAGGAATGGATGTGGAAGTCTCAGATGGGGACTGCTACCTCATCAGGGTTAACGGGGAAGGATGGTCGGCCTTACTGGGAGGTGATGAGTAATCTTGGTTTTGCAAATGGAGTTGAAGAGGACAAATGGGAGGAGGGTGATGATATCTGGAATCTCAGAGCTTTCAAAGATATCACAAATTATCTTTAAATGATAGATGAGAGTGAGGGAGATAAACAATCTTAGTACTTTTTTTACGCATAAAAAACTAGCTCGTGATATTAGCTTATTGTTAACTTAAAAATATATTGCAGCTTTTATGTAGAATAATATATATATATATATACACAAGTATATTATGTTTATACATATAACACTTGCACTTAGTAATCAAGCAAGCCTTACCTCTCCCTTACTCTCCTATCACACATCCATTATATATATATAGGAATTGTTAGATCACCATCATCATCAGAGAGGCAAAAGGAAAAATGAATTATAATTTACTTGCATGCAGTGCATCTTGATAATTAATATATATGAATGCAGGTACGACTCAGGTTTATATATATGCTACATGCAATTGAGCTTTTACTAATCTCATAAAGCACATTAGCCACTTCAAGAAGAATCAATATCTTCAGGATAATAATAGACAATAATAACTGTATAGTAAAAATTTCCATTCAAAATAGTAATGTTAATATGATTGAATTAAATGGAACACAAGGTTATAGATTTCATTTGAAAATGATATTAATCTTAACTCTTTTTTTTTTTTTTTTGAAATGATCGAATACCATAATTCATCTGGATGTTATATAATTTAATTTTGGAATAAAATAAAAAATTTAATTTCCCACATGAATTGATAATTTTCATCATTTGTCCTGTAGTGTTTTCTAGTATATTTTTATTTGATTTTACAAAATGTTCTATAAAGTTAAAAGAAAAAGGGTATTATCTTGCATGTTATCTTGTAAAATTCAAGTCATTTCTATAAAATTGTGATTTTACAAAATAACATATATACAAGATGACTCATGTCTTGTAAATTTTTAATGAATTAAGTCATTTTTCATAAGAAGCATAATTTACAAAATAATGTGCAAGACTACTCCTTTTCTTTTTTTAAAGTACTGAGAAGTGAGAAGTTTTATAGAATGAAGTAAAAAAAATTTATATTACAAACTATAATTCCAAATTACCTCTCCTTTTTGTAAAATTTCTGGTGAATTTTGTATACTCGAGCATTTTTATGTAAAAAATGTGATTTTTTAGAGCAATGCAAGGTGAATATATATATTTTTAAAGTTTTTGAAATATTTTGTAAAACTCAGTAAATTTTTATTTTAAAAAAATAACAATTTTATACAACAATTTTACAAAAGCCCAGCCCAACAGTGACTTTAATAAGAATTCTTTACACAAATGGTTAAAAAAGATAAAATATTTTTTTATGTCTTTCCTTCTTTTTTTTTTTTTTTCTAAATTATTAAATTTTCTTTTTTAAAAATACTCTATTTTAAAAGATGTATCATAAATATATCAAAAATATATTATAAGTATATTAAAAATATAACAAAATAATATTATAAGTGTACAAAAAGAACCCCTTTCGTAAAGCTAAAAAGATAAAACATATTTTTGAAAAAAAATTAAGAAAGAATATTTAGTTTAATTTCATCATTTGAAATAAAAAAAGCCCAACCCAGCCCAGCCAGTGATATTAACAAAAAAAGCCCAGCCCATAGGAAATGAAATTAAAAATAATCGTCGCCTGTGAGATTCGAACTCACGCGGGGAAACCCCACTTACTTAGCAGGCAAGCGCCTTAACCACTCGGCCAAAGCGACGAATGTGTTCTAATAAATAAATAATATATATATATATATAAAAGTATTCACATCAATATATATTTTTTAATTTCATCTTACTTTTTTCATTTTATTCAATGTAAAAAATCACAGAATGATGATAAATTGACAGATTTATCGTAAATTACATACTCATCATGAAAATATATTTATATTATTTTTTTTTTTTAAATTTCATACTTACACATGTTTTGTTCACAAACAGATGCTATATTTTACTTTTTTTTATACATGTAGTTGTATGTATCGATTTTCTCTTTATAAAAAAATATTTCTTGATGCTTGTTTTCGAAGCTTGTGGCCTGTGGGAGTTAATTAATACTTGTAAATTTGATAATAGATTAAGTTTTGTGTTTATTTACTATTTACTTTTTGGGATAATTTTCATAATACATGTTCATCTCTATTTTATGATATTGCATTTATTTGAACATGTAGATATGATAGTTTATATTCAACATATGAACATGTAAAGATAGGTTAGAGTAGTGAAAATATTTAGAATTAAGATACTCATATTCATCTCAGTATGATAGGTCTTGTTAATATGATTTCTACCATTAAATATACTATAAATGGTTGAAATTTATTTTTATACAATAACTATTTATGTTTAAAAATTTGAAATTTTAATTTTTAAAATAATATTTATTGTTTGTATTGAATTTAACAATATGAAGATTATATTAATATGACCTATTATGTTGAAATAAATATGAGAGGCAATATTTCTTAACGATGTATATATATATATGCGTGCGTGCACAGTTTTTCTCGTTTGTACCTATAATCATTCTCTCATTTTTATGTGGGTATAAATTATTATTTTCTATTCAATTATAAAGCAAAAATTGAGAGGCAATATTTCATATATAAAAATTAAGGATTGAGGATGAAAGAGAATTACGAAATTAAAATGAATTGAGCATATAATTTAATTTGAAATTCTAAATTCCAAATTAATTAAGGTTTTAATTATTTCATCCGGTTAAATATTAATCAAATAAATAAAATGTTACATGTGATTTATGTTAAACTCATTTAAGAATACTAACATTAAGTAAATTTTTGATGCATGAAAATTTATAACTAGAAAGTAATAACAACTGCTAATTAGAATTTTCTATTTTATAATAATTAGTAATAATTAGAAATACAATCTATTAATTATATTCTCTATTAATATTAATTCTATTCTATAAATAGAATTATATATGAATTATTCGAACTAAATAACGAGCTAATGAATCTTTTTCTTTTTGCCGCTGGACTTCCCAATCAAATTCGTTGTCATACTCGTAATGATCAACTTTACGAGAATCCATTGTACTCTAGAAGCTCGCAGCAATGGTCCCGATAAACCCCAATTTATTGCTTTTATTTCCTAAATAAATAAATATTAAATGTACAAATCATTTATCTTGTCATTTGTGCAGAAGTTTATTTCATTCACTTTAGAATGAGAATAAAATGAATATGGATATCTAAAATCAAAGAATCATAATCCAAGTTTATTTTTTAAATAGCTAAAGAAAAATTATTGATTAGATTAATAATTATATTTAAAAGCATATATTATATTAATATAAATTGTAATTATTTAAATACAAAAAGATAAAAAAATGATTTTTTTTCTAAAACATAAAAGATAAAATAAAAATATTGTGAATTCTTTCTTAACAAAAAAAATAAATAAATAAAGATTTTACACTGAGATTTAATCATTTATTTTTGAAATTATGCTCGTGTAACCATTTCTATTTATATATTAAATATGCAAATTATATTATAAATTAAAAATAATAATACTTTGGTCTTCCTATCACTTATCTGTTGAGCTGAGACTTTGCTTTGTGTGTCAATGCAAGGAAGCAAAGGCGAGATTGCAGGTGGTGTTGGCTTCAGTATCTATTACTAGTATTTTATCATGGAGAAAGCTTGATCCTGGAGTTGTGAAGTGTAACTCAGATGCCGCGATATTTGGTGGTGAGCTTAACATTGGAGTAGGTTGTGTTATACGTAATCGAGCTGGGTCTTTTATGTTTGGAATGGCAAAAGCTGATTCCTGGTAACATGGCAGTAGCAGAAGCTGAAGCATGGCACTGAAGGAAGCTCTGAGTTGGGTAAAATCTTTGAGTTTTCACAGGGTCATTTTCAAAATAGATTGTAAGCAAGTAGTTGATGCTCCCTCTTGCATGAATGTTGATGAATCTGAGATTGGTTGATTAATTAGAGGCTGCAAATTTCTTCTTAGTCTTGAGCAAGATTTTTTCTGTTTCAATTTAGTCATAGCAATCTAATGTTGTAGCTCATTCCATTGCTCGAGCTTCAGCTACTCATGCTGGGCCAACTATATGACAAGTGCCTTCTATGTTTTTAAAGTCCTTGCTTGCTTCTGATTATGGTTATTAATAAAGCATTTTTCCTTTTCAATAATAATACATAGCTAGTAGGGTTGATAGCATATCTTTTTGGCTTTTCGGTTCAATCCGACCCAATTAAATAGGGTATAAGTATTATTAAATATGTTAAGAAGAGTTTGGTTTTAAAAAATGTTATCTGTAATGGATTTCATTCAGAGTACAGGGTACCTACTATTCCAACCCGTTATATATATATATATATATATATATTAAATTTTTTTTTTATACTTTTATATTTATGAGACTACTACATGATAGTATGAGACTTAAAAATTAATATATTTATTTATAGTTTTAAAATTTTATAATATTATAATCAGGATATTATACGGATTTGTTAATTAGGTACTTATTTTATTACTTAAATTTATTCATATAACTAGATTAAATTTATTCATGTAAATAAATTTTTAGTAAATAGAAATACCCGTTACACGGTTAAATATTCATAAAATATATTTATAACATAAATAATTATAATCAGGTTTGAATGGATTCGACTAGTATGTGAGTAGTATTAATTGGATTTAGTGTGAGCACGGATAATTAAATTAAATTTTTAAAAAGGTTTAACACGGGGATCAGATACTTGCCCTGTGCCATTCTGAGCAGCTAGTGTCGGGGCGGTACCACATGGAGACTACAAGGGCCGTGCCCCTCAAACTCCTCAAATTTATGTTTTACTCCTTATATAGTTTATGTATTCAAAAAATATATATGTTGCCTTCAAATTTTTTTATTTATTATTTTTTTTAAGGAGGAGAATGCTCTTAAACTTTAATCTATCACACAAGCTGTACCTGCACTTGCCATTAACTCTATTGCCTACAATTTTTAAAATTTTACTTTTTAATTATATATTTTATGTATATTCTAAATAAATATGTACATTTAGTCTTTTTATATCTTTAACATTTTATTTATTATATGTATATTTCATTATATTTTACATATAAATGTTTTTTATCATATAATTACAGTATTCAAAAACTTAAAAAATTCTTTATTAAGTTAGATTTTTTTTTTTTTATATTTATATTTTGGTCCCCAAATTTTAAAGTCTGTTACTGCCACTGAGCCCGCACAAAAACTAATTTTTTTAATCTAAATGTTTCGAATAAAAAAAATTAACTTTAGTGAAACAAATGGAGCCTAAGTGAATAGGCTGAGGCTCATAAAAGGATTGCTCATCCATGAAGCAGATCCAATACAGCCCGGCCTAGTAATGTCAAAAGTCAAGCAAGAGACCTTCCAGAAATTTAAAGAACTGGTGTAAAAGTTCAAAATATTCTTTGTTTCCCAATTAAAGCCTAATTAAAAAAAAATAATAATTTTAATTTTTTTTTATTCTGGATTTTTAATTTTAACAATTTTATACAAAAATTTTTAAATTTTTACAACTAACTACATGTAAAACCCAAAGAAAGAGATAAATTTTAAATTGAACCCACAAGGCCATAAACCCACCTCAATTAATTAAGTACATGTAAAACCCAAAGAAAGAGGTAAGGTAGTTGCATAAGAATCTTCTTCTACAATATCAAATATTAGTTGTATGAAGCTAGAAATCTTCTTTTTTTTTTTTTTTTGGAAAATGAAGTTACAAGGTTCATAATCAATTATAAAAAAAAATTCAAGGTCAAAAAATGTTAAATGTTAATGACTCAAACTCCCATAAACTTGTGTTTAAAGTTTAAATTAATTATTATTATATAAACATATACTCCCTCCGTCGTAAAATGATTGTCTATTATTTTTTTTTAGAATGTCTAAAAATATTTGTCCATTCTAAAAATAGATATAAGCATTTGTCTATTTTATTCTTATTAATTGAAATGTGTGAATTCTCAAAATTAAAAATAAAAGTAGTAATAAATTAGTATATGCAATGATACAAGTGAAAAAATATAATAAAATTTATAAGTTAGCAAATAATTAATGATATTTTCTTAAACTGTGCGAAAAAAAGTGGATAACTTTTTTATGACAGAGGGAGTATATAATAAACTCTCTTATAATTAATATACTTGATGAATTAAAAAATTATTAAATATTAGAACTATTAATTTATTAAATTTGTGAAGAATAAATACAATATGAGATTAATGTATTTAAAGCAATCACATATATAAATTTAAAATCCATATGAAAAACTTAAAATCAATACTAAAATTATCTTATATTTTCACATTTCAAGTATAAAATTTTAAATTTACTAAACATTAAGAATAAATCATATATTTTATATTATAATATTTTTCTTCTAAAATTCTCTCTAATATTGTTTAATTATAAAGAATTTTCTTTAAATTTTATTAATTATTAAATAATAAAATTATTAATTATCCAATTAGAAAGAAAATTGACTTCTAGAAAATTTATTAATTAATAGAATTATTAATTTATTAAATATTCAATATGAGAAAGTTGATTGTGTATATAAAAGACACAATTAATAATCTAATAAATCTAGGGATTAGAGGCCAAGTCAAGACCTAGCTAAATTGAATTTTTAATCAATGTTTTCTGTGTTCTAATTAGATTTCCTGATCTAATTAGAAAGGTTAGTTTAGAGAATAGAGAGTTAAAAACTCAATATTAATATAATAAACAATAATTAAAATATGTTTTATTATAATATAATAATAATAATAAGCTAAAAACCAGAAACCAGTCGTCTATTTTGGCAAAAACACTTCCTGAAAACAAGGAGCTATATATATATATATATATATATATATATATATATTTTAAACTGAAACCAGTAGCTATAGTTTCTACATATGCTTTGCATATTTGCATCTGAAGAATTTTGCTTATTTACCTTGGACCCCAACCATCTCACATTTTCACATTTCTATAGCTGGCTGCCGTCATATTCTTTTTATTTATTATTTCATCCATTCTAAAATATTTATTATTTTAAAAAAAATTATTTCAATTTATTTATCATTTTAAAATTTTAATAATATTTTATTTTTTTTTAACTTTACTCTCTATTTATTATTCTACTAAATATTTTCATTAATGATTTTTTTATTTATGTTACATTAATTACTTTTCTTTTTCTGCATCAAAATTAATAAAAAATATTTTAATATATTTATAATAATTTAATAATTTTCTTAATTCATATATTAAAAATTTAAATAATAAATATTTTAAAACAAAAAAAATATTCATTGAATGAACGGTTTAACCCATGACATTTGGATTTTCAATCTCTACTTTGAATTTGACTAAGCCAATAATTGAAGTAATTAATGTCTTCCAATTCATCCGTTAACAATTCATAATTATAACTATTAATTTAAAATTACAACTATAACCTTCAAAAATTGAAATTTCTTCTAATGGTTAATATTGGACCCTCTAATAATTGATAATTGACTATTAGTCATTAATAACTACTCGCAACTATTAAATCAAATATCAACGATAGAAAGCTAATGGCATTTAAATTTTCAACAGTTAGTATGAACTGTTTAATTAATTAAGCTAATTTTGTTTGAGTTTCGACCGACGACTACATAAATTTTATTATTTGGCAAATAACTCCCATATTTATAAAGTCATTACTTATTTCTGATATTGATCATTAATAAATCTTTATTTTTAGCTTCAAAAAAATAATTACAGTAATATTTCAAAATTCAAAATTATTACTATAATATTAAAAGTTTGAAATTTATAGTAGTTAAGATTGAAATTTCTATTACTTCAGGTTTGATCTTTTAATATTGTTGGTTGCCAATTGCTTACAATTGACTATTAACCACCCACAGATAATTACAACCACTTAAATGAATATGTTCTAAATGGATCAATTGTTCAAACCTTAATTCAATTATGAACTTAATTAATAAATTTGAATATATATAACTCTAATATCACTTATTCAAATGATAGCTTTGTTTTAAAATTAATAGTAGATTATAGCTATTTATTTATTAGTAAAAATAATATTACCTTAGAATTTCTAAGATTTAAATATTTATTTATATTTTCACTTAATTTACAAATTGAACTAAACATATCCACAAAAAACATTACTAATACACCGGCATTAATGGTGCAAATACTTTTATTTTATTGTGCAAATACCGTCCAAAAATTGGGTTAGAATATTTTATTTATTGACCATGATAAGCACTAATCTTATCATTAGATTCTGAAACTAATTTCGGTAGACCACTTAATTAGACCCAATTAACACCTAGTTTGTCTCAACAATAATTAATCTTAGGGGGGATGAACCTAAGAACTAACAAAATTAAAAATTGCAAGAGGCTCATTATAAAATTAATTAATTTCATATAAAATAGCATATGAACTTAATCAATATAATATATATATATATATATATATATATAGGAGCGGCCAAACGGACCACATACAGGTGAGTGGTGATAGTTGACTCATTAATATTTAAAAATTCCTTCTGAACATACTTAAAATTTTATAATTATTTAATTTATACTCGCTCAAAAATTTTAAAATGATCCCATTATTTAAAAATTCTATATAATTTTAAAAGGACAATATTGCGAACCTAAAAAATAATAATAGACTTTTATGTCTTTTTATTTTCAGTGTATTTAAAATCTCTCTTTTTTATTATTTTTTCACGATTTTATCTCCCTTTATCCAATAATATTTTTTGACTCATTTCCTACATCATTTACAAAAATTATCTGTGTAAATCTCTTTCCCTTTTAATTTTTTTATTTAAAAAGAGAATAAAATTATCAAATTCACATATAGCACATAGAATTGAGAACTCGTGAAAAGTGGAAACGAAATTCTTAACTTAACCAATAAATGTTAGTAAGAAATAGTCCTAACACCATATAATTAATAAGAATTTGAGAATTATTTTTTTAGTGTTCACAAGACTAGTAGTAAATTATATTTATATTATTTTTTTCTAAAATCTTATAATTTGTTTATTATTTAACAATTTAATATTTTTATTTGACGATGGTCTTTTTATTATTATTACTTATAAAATCGAATATATAATGGAAACAGAATTTCTTTTTCTTTCTAAGAATATTGACAAAGGAACTGATTTGGATAATATAATATTTAATTAGAGACTAGGCACACACACATGCGCGCGCGCGCGCGTGATAGGGGTCGTCCGAGGATCTAGCGGCCTTCAATGTTCAATTGAATAATACAAAATTCAGCGATTTATGCTATGGCACACACAGCCAACAGTATCATCAGTTGCGGATCCAAGGGGCGGGGCAGCGGTAGACTCCAATATTTTTTAAAATCTTTACTATAAAATATTATATATTGTTAAAAAAAATTAATAATCATCATTTTGTCCCCTTATTTTTTTAAATTGTTTGCCCCCTCCAAATAAAAAAAAATAATTCTTTATTTAGAAATTAAATTTTAGTTGGATTATTTGAAGGCTAATTAAATAAGTTTTAATATGTGGAAATAAATAGCTAGAATTATTATTGGAATTTAAATGATATTTTTCTTCCAATTAATATTGGTGTTTCATGCTTAAAATTTAAAAAATTTTAGTTATAATATATGAATAAATCTTTTGGGTAATTTAAAATTTAATTTTTAAAATAAATAAAAGTATATATATATATATTTTTTTTAACATTAAGGAAAATGCATTGATTTTAAGTATATTACTTGCATACTTACTGTTAAGTCATGACTCGATATATAAATTATATATATTATAAAGAGCCAGAGTTTTTAAAAAATCATAATAAAACGTTTATTTTTAATATCACTACTGTCAAATAAAAATTATATATTAAATAAAAAATTTATTTTCTTGGAAACTTATTTATCACTTGCATATAACATGACACTGGTAGCATATATGCATATTTTCACCCCCATTAGCCACTAAATACTATCCAAAACCCATTTGGAAATGAATTTTCTTTTTCAAATCATATATAACGTGCGCTCTGCAAAAGTTTTTTTTTTCTTTATTTTTAATATTGAGAAAGATATTCAAATTTAAATTTATTTTGTCAAATTATCATAAAATATACTTATGGGTAGATTATATTTAGAGTGTATGTATCATTATAAAAAAAAAAAAATTGATTTATAATATTAAACTTCAATAAGAAAATCATATTTAATTAATTGAATATTAAACTATAATGAGAAAATCATATTTAATTGTAACATTCAATTTCTAATTTTCTTAATTATTACATCTTAAATCATATTTAATTGTAACATTCAATTTGTAATTTTCTTAATTATTACATCTTTTAGAAGGTTGGATAGATTGTATGCTATCTATTAATTTTTTTTTTAAATTCCACACACTTATAGCTTATTAAATTAGTTATCATTTAATATATGTTTACTTAAATTCGAGATTTTTTATTCCTACATATGCGAGAAATTAAATCAATTAAATTATGATTGATTTGCATTTTATATCAAATATTTATCTTATATATATATATATATATATATATATATATATATATATATATATATATATATATATATATATGAAAATTCTTGTTTAAACTATATACATAAACTTATCTCATAACTCAAATAAACGAATAATGAAATATTTTAACAAATATAATTCTTTTAGCTATTTTTTATCTAATGAAATTACACTAATAATCTTTTTTGTTTTATAAAGGTGGAGACAAACGGTAAAATAAATAGTTGCAAAAATCTACTTATACATTAACAATTATATACATAAACAAAAAAAAAAATCTTTTTTAAAATATGAATGATCTAAAACTAATTTGATATAAACAAATAAGCTTCAGATTTAAATTCAACTAGACTAAAATTAAAATTAATAAAATTCTAAAAGTAATAATATGAATTTTCTAAAATTGAACCAGGCTTCAGTTTATATATATATATATATATATATATATATATATATAAACCTTTTGCGTAGTTTAAAATCAAGAAATTAGATGCCAACAACTTCACTAAACAAGGTTTCATATTCGAATATAAAAAAGTTTAGGGTCATTATTAGTCCTTCTGGAATTAGAGTTATCCTTAACTTTAATTTATCTTTTAATCCTTTTAATAAATTTATGGACTATTTTATACCGTATACTTTGTGCATATATGGTAGTTTTGTCACTTTAACAAATATTAGATTTAACATCATCAATTTGATATCGTTTAATACTTGATATTAAAATTAATAATAAATTAAACAATTAATAATAAATGCATACTTATAATAAAATATTGATAATGTTATCAAACATTATAATATTTTATTTGTTTTATAATAATAAACGTTTTAGATGATTGCATATCTATATCTATATTAAAATGTACCGCAAGGGTAGATAAACACATTTACTAAAATAGTTTTATTGATTTTTGATTAATTATTCTTATAAATAGATTTTAGTTTGATAATTTAATAATTAATAAATTAATTTATATAAATAATATATTATTTTTTAAGATAAATAATCATTGCTCAATTGAGAAAGTAAATATATAATTAATATGTTATATTTTATTTTATTTTAGGGTTGATAATTTATTAATATGATAGTAAAGTTAAAATAAATCCCTTTTACTATCCGAATCTAAGACTCACTACGTATTAACATTAATAAATAAGTGTTTTATCTATGATAATAATATGCTATCATATGATAATATATAATATGCTATATATGCTAGGTTTAAATTATATATATATATATATATATATATATATATATATATATATATATATATATATATATATATATATATATATATATATATATATATATATATATATATATATATATATATATATATATTCTTACCCTTTATTTATTCAAATTTATTTATTTACTTTTGTTTTTTTGCATATTATCTAAGAGCATGTTAATTATATATCTCAAATGTATCTTGATGTGCAAATTTGTTGATTAAGTATAGAAAAGTAATTAAGAAGTATGTTTTTATCATTAATTCGGTTTAAAATTTAATGCATAAATATTTGAGGCATTCAAAAAATAGAATTTTATACCTTACCAACTTCAAAATTTAAGGATCCAAAATAAGCAGTGTATATCATTAAATTATTGAAAAGAATAAACTCAAACTAAACTATGTACAGTTAGTGTATCTATATTACGATTAAATTCAATAGTTTTCTTTCTTTCTTTCTTCCTTTTTTTTTTACATTTTATTTCAACTAGAATAGAAATATACCATATTATCATTAGAGAAAGCCTAAAATCAATTTCACACAGTTGAATCATTGAACGGAAAAAATATAAATTTCTCGATATTGAAAAAAACAGAAAAGAAGAAAGATATAATCTATTAACTGAAATTGCTACATTTTGCTCGTAAGTTAAACAGATGAGATGATAAAAATAATATAAATTGCAACATAATTAGCACTGTGCATAGCATATCAGGGGATGGTGTTTTCACACTCACCTAACCCACTAATTGCTTTTAAATTATTTAATCACATAAATGATTATTTAATAGTTAATTTAACCTATATTTATCGTGATATGATTACTTATTTATTTTTTTTTTTTTATAATTGGTATTTCACAGGTTACCATAGAATAATAAAGTAAACAACGAACATCGATTAGATATGGTAAGGTCATCTATTCAATTTTTAATTATTAACATTTAAAAATTAATTTTACTATGAGTTTACAAAGTAATTTGATATAGAAAATGATACAAATGATCACATTTGATAATTTACAATTGTGTAATTAATGAACAAAAAATAAATGATAATCAAAAGAGAGCATAATGCATTAGAAGAAGAAAAATGAACACATCTAGACAAACAAAAGAAAGAACTCATATAAATAATAGCACAATCAAAAGATAGAGAGTGGACTGGCTATGCAGAACCCAGTTGGATTCAAACGAGCAAGAAGGTAAAAGTTGAATTTTGAAAGTATGCAAAATTTGATATTTGAAACACTTCATTAAAAATAACAATTTATATTACCACACATATTTATAGGACAAATGCAGTATCATTCTAGATGATTATCTTTGCAAATGTTAAAAAAAGTACCTTCATGCATGTATTATGAAGCAAAATAATTTGAATATAAACCACCAAATTTTCGCTATCAAAGTAGAAAAATCAAGCTATCGGTAACACATGCCTTGAAAGAGCTATTTCATTTATTCACTTCAGGCTTAGATAAGGCTAAGAAATTATAGAAAAATATCAAACTTCTTAATAACATATTTACATTCATATCCTTTTAGTGTGAACTATGGTAGAGTTCTCGCATATAGCAAAAATGGATTTTTCACATTTTAAGTTCAAGTGCAAGTAAACCATGATCTATCTCAATTAGTACCATTTTATTGGACTCCGCGTTATTTGTAATTGTACTTCTATAATAGTGCTAATGAACTAAATAATAAAATGAGTACAATATGTAATGTTCAACTATGCGAGACTGTTACAATATTACTTATTTATTTAATTTTTGTCAAGAATAGATTTTTATTTTTTTCAATATGTTAGACTTTTAGTAATAGAAGCATTTATATTTTTTAAAAAATTAAAAAATTCTTACAAAATTACCAACTAACAATTAATTTAGTAATGTCCTAATTTTTTTTTTTATCAATATCATACAATATTCTTCCATTCATTAAATTATTATTATATGTATTCAATATTATTAGTTAAGTTTTATCAATACAAATTTTAAGAAATAAAAAATTAAATTTTAATTTTTAATTTTTTATAATTTAAATTATGTTTTAGATCAAGTCGTAATAAATCTTAATGAGTTTAGCGTGCAAAGCACTTTAGGAAAAAACTAGTATACTATAAATGCTATTAAATAGCTTTAATCTTAATCAAGATTGACAAATATATCCTTATTTTATTATTAAAACTAAGAAAATTTCTTACCTACACTAGATGTATATACCAATCCGATAAGATAAGAACATATGAAGCATAAAATGATATTGCTGTCTTTTCACTTGGCAAAAAAAAAGATAAAAAAGTCATATTAAATAAAATATTTCACCATTCATTACTTTAACATATGAGATAAGCCTATGCATCCAATATAGGTAAGAATTTTTCTCTATATTAATATCACAAGGTTTGTTATCTTTATGTGGGATTGTCACATTTTATTTGTATTTTAACATTCCTCCTTCAAGTGACAATTATGTTTTTTTTTTCTTCATAAGCTTATAAGCTCAATTGTCACTTAATAAGCATGTGGTGACCTAAGTGCATCAAATCCAATTTTTTATAAATTCATTAGTCGACTTGGATATATTAGTCCATCCATACTTTAGATTCGAAATCAGTTACCACTCTGATATCATATAAAAATTTTAGTATAAATTTAAAAGAACCAAACATAAAATCTAACTATTAAGATTGAATGATTCATTTCTATATTAGCATCATAAGATTTATTATGTTTAATTAATGTAAGATCACTACATCTTATTTATATATTCTAACAAATACAACAACTTTAATTTGAATTATAAATTAATCACAAACTTTTTATAGATTAATAAAAGATAAATCTTCAATCCAACTATGATAGAGATGGCAAAACTCGATTTGCCCCTATGGGAAATCGAGCCCTGCTCCTAATTTGATGAGAAATCCTTGCCTCATCTATGGTAATGAGCCGCGGATGAGATTGAGTCTCCCACTGATCCAAACCTCAATTATATATATATATATATATATATATATATATATATATATATATATATATATATATATATATATATATATATATATATATATATATATATATATCACGACCTGCTTGTTAAGCTATGACAGTTCTAGACTATAGTGAGATATAAAGTCACCTAAACTCATAAAACCCTATTTAACTTATCATTCTTTACCATTTACCATGTTGAACCTTGTTCTAAGATCAGAATCTAATTGCCATTTCTTATTGCTTACTACTATTTTTTCATTTTACTTATAACCAAATACTCATTATTATCATTTGAATATTCATCTCATTTTACATATGTTCATTACTTATTACACTAACATAAATATGATTACAATATAGTTCACCGTACATATAAATCCCAAAACACATTAGTACTAAATTTTTGGTAATCATGAAGCTCTAAAACAACATTCTTCACAATCATATAACCTAAGTTTATACACTCAAAATTAGCAAAGCAACTTCCAAATGGAAGAACAGGACTTAGAATTTACTTTACTGACTCATCAACCCGACCTAAAAAATTTAAACAACTAAAGAATGAAAAAAAACTTAGTAAGTATATAATAATACAATATGTGGTGAGTATATGGATCATTATCGGGGTGGGCTCATTGTGATAATAGAGTGATATTAATCAAAATTGTCATATTGAATCAATTTCTCGTTCAATATAAAAACAATATCTTTAGGAGAAATAGTGATTTCTTAGAAGCGGAATGTTTTCCACGCATATAAATTAAAGAATGGCGACCTAAGTCTTGCTCAGTCACGTACATTGCATTTTGCAAGACTGATCAAGTTTTACCATTAGATATTTCCCCTAAAAGAGGTTGGATAAGGCTTATACCAAGTGCACAAAGTTTGATGTATTACTGCACATCAAAAGTGTATTTCTGCTTATCAATAGGCATCAATAGAATTGTCCATATAAAATTCACAATAGGGAATTTAATGAAAGATATGTCAATATAAGAATAATTCTCATCAAATGTCACATTATGAAATCAATGTGGAAGGGCTCATAATGGCCAAATTCCATGAAGAAATATCATATCTAAACACAACATTCAATAAGCAATTCATGTTCAACAAGAAATTAGGATATTCCAATAAGGATGGTTTGATCAACAATGATTCATAAAATATGGCAAATATCATATTATTTTATTAAGTACTCATCATGAATTTTTTTGCTCCTATTTACATTTAACTTTGATGTTAATGGTGCTCATCACACTCTTGGACAATATTCTTGTCATTGTCTTTAGATTCTACATATTTGCATTTCAATTACATTCTAATCACTTCTTTGTTATGACATTAGTTTAAATTTAGTTTAACTTTGTTAACACTTTTATCTTGTCCATTGTAGCACTAACTTATTGATTTAAGGTCGAGACATACTATTCATGTACATATTACTTATTTTTTTTAACATCTTCATTGGTTACTCCATCAAGTGGCCGAGTACTTTACTATGGAATTTTAATTTCTTTCTATTCAATTTCTATAATTTATCTTTACATTATTTAACTATGACTAAAATCTAGTAATTTCCCAATCTTTCATGGAATTAATCTTATTTTTAAACTCCAAGTTCTTAACTTGATATAATCATTAAATTTGAGAAAAATTATTATATCAATTACATTTCACAATTGACATTGCCAACATTAGAACACAACCTTTTTAAACTCAAGTTATCAATTAATTGCATAATTTCAAGTTTAAATCCAAAATCTCAATTTTGTCTCATAAACCCTAGAATTGGAGAAAAACCATCAATTTTGCATGCAAACTCTAAATTGATCATATATTCTTCAAATTAGCACATGTATAATCAATACTCATTGAACAATTGAAATTAAATCACATTAGTTCATAAAATCCTAACTTTGCCATATTGGAGTGATTTGGGGAAAACTTATAATTTCTTAACCACTTCTCAAATTGATCATGGAATTATAAAATTAACATGTTAAAAAGCTTATATCATCAATTAAACATGGAAAACAATTATTAGAACTTGAACTTTCTCTTTTAATCTAAGTTAAGTCTTCAAAATTTCAAGTTTTGAAATAAGCTTCTATAATTCAATTTGACACTTCCAAACCACTATCCTTTATCCCAAATAACCTTAAATAACATCAAATAAATTTTAGAATAATTTTTTATACCAAATCAAAGAGAGGCCAAGAGCTAGCTAAAGGGTGCTCTTTATGTACTATTTGTTTCCCTTGTTCATCTTCACTTAATTAATAACTTCAAGTTTTTTATGCCCAAATTTCATATTTTATAAAAGGACATACAAAATAAACATTTCTTTATTTTATCTTCATTTGTTTAATTCATATAGATGAAAGAAAGAGGGAGTTTTGGTAACTATAACGCCAAACCCATGTTTAGAACAAAGAAAGGAAAAAGTTGAGCAATATTTCTTACCTTAGAAAGCCTTGATTTGGATTATTAGGGTGGTGGCTAAATTTGGAGAATATTTTTCTCTTAGGTTTGTGTTTTTGTGATAGCTTTTGCAAAATGGAGAAAATGCACATCTTTTTATTTATATATGGAAGATGGTGGTGTTGATTTCATCACTTTATATCAATGGCTATAATTTCATGTAAATGGAGGGTTATGATCTTGTTTCAATAGATGGCCATAATCTTATCTAAATGTATGATGGAAAAGGTGTATGGATAGCAAAAATTGACTTAGTATAAATGGTTTTGATAAGGTGAAGATGGCTTAGTAAAAAATGGTGTGCACTAGATCAAAAAGTCAAACTTTTTGGCAAGCTCTTTCAACATCAAACTTAACGTTAGTTAATTATTCTTAACTCTAGTTAAATATATGTTCACCTATCCATGAGCATTGTGGGCCGGCCATTTTAATGAGCTTGGGCCTTGGAGTTCAAAAGGCCATTAATAAATCTATAATAAATCTATGTATGCACATTTCACACTTAGTACCTTACCAAATTTTTTATTTCTTTACTTTCACTTTGGGTGTACATATTTTTACTTTCTAATTTCACTACACACTTTAAATATTGTTAGATAAATTTTATTCAATTTATAATATATATTTACTGGCCTTTCAATAGCATTGTTCAAGTGTGTAAATCATGTATGCTCACTAGGTCAAACTAAGTTTGACTTTTATTGTACCATTACAATTTTGATTAAGTCAACTTCTCATGTCATTATTATTATCTCCAATGACTTAGAAAATATTTAGGTATTATTATGTTCATACCCATTTACTAGCACTTTAGATTCACATTTTCAATAAATAATTAACGTAATCACATTAAGTTAAACTCGGTTTGACTTTCGTTTTATGATAAAAATTCTTATCAAAATTAATTATGTTTTTTATTCATTATCACATTATTCATTAAAATAGATATCTTATAACACTATTGTTAACTCTAATGGGCTATGAAAATCTTAGATATTACAATTATATATAATAATTTCATGTTACATATATATAAAAATTTATTAGTTTTCTTTAAATTATATCATTGAGTATTTAATTATATTACTATTTTATAAATATTAATTAATAAATATTGATTAATAATTTATAAAACTTAATATAATATATATAATATTTTGTTAAAATATATAAACTATGAAGTTTTAATATTAATAAAATTATAAAAATATAAATGGGGATCCTGGTCTCTACCTTGCATCCGTCTCGAATCTAATTTACTTTGCCCTACTTTTGCCCCTACTTTTCACGGGGATGAGAATCTCAAAATTCAGCCTGCCCTCCCATTGCCATTCCTAAACTATGGGTGGAGGCAAAGCTAGATTAAAATAGACTAAAGCCTAACTCAATTTTAGAAAATTCATATTATTATTTTTAATATTTAATTAATTTTATTTTTATCCTAGTTGAATTTAAATATGAAGCTTATTTATTTATAGCCCACATATTAATTTTAAATCTAGAACCTATTTAAATATGAAGTCAATTTATTCACTTAAGTGTAGAGACCATTTATTTATTTCTGTAATAATTAAAACCCATTTATTCATTTGCTTTTTTTTTTTTTTAGTGTCTTTATCTATTTATATCAAATTGGTTTTAAATTACTCACACTTTAAACACGAGTTTTCCATCTATATATATAGCTGTTAATACATAAGTAAAATTTTAAAATTATTTATTTTACCATTTGTCTTCATCTCTATTTATAGCCTATCTAAAAGAGCATTTCTAATTTTGCCCCTAAATCTGACAATAAATAATTATAAATAATACGATCATTTTATTTAGCTCGAAAGCCTTTTTATGGATGAACTTGACGTATAGTTCAACATGACTTCAACCTGAAAATAACTCAATATAAATTTATTTAAAAAAAAAAAATAACACCCAAACTTGAAATGATAATTAGAATTGAATCCATCCGACCCGGTTCTTTTGCCATCTGTAGCCTGCATGTAAATTATCTCTGATCCATTTAAAAATTCCCTTCACCTAATTAATAATAAAATACGAAAGAAAAATAATTTACTCTGTTTTAATAAAATCTTCATAACAAAATATATTAATTATGTAACAAAATATTTTTAATAACTACTATCATAGATATTTGCAGGTACTATTAACATATTAATTCTATGTACTCTCTCTCCACATAATACTATTAGTAATAGAATTTTGACCAGTGAAAAAAAAAATCAGTTTTAAGAAAATTTTTACTTATATTGAATATATAGGCAAAACTATAATTTTCCTAATATAGACCAGCTAGCTATCTATATGTTTTTTCTAAAACAAGATATATATATGAACATATGGGTTAGAAGCATGACACATTTTTTTTTATAAAATTATAACAATTTTGTAAATGTATGTTAATCTATATAATCCACGTACACACTATTTTTACAAATAGAGATGCGATGGGGTGGAGAATCCTCACATTTCACAGAAATTTTTCCTGTATAGGGCAAAAATTTTTTGATTTCTCTTCCTATGAGGACAAAAATAAGGGAAATTCTTTCCTCATCAATAGGGATGGGGCAAGGATGAGAGTGTATTCTCCATCCCACAGAGATCTCTATTCTCGTCCCCATGGAGACCCACTAATATGATTGCATAATTATTCATAATATAATTAGTAATAATTTACATAATTACCATGTAATATAATTAGTAATTATTAGAAAAAATTTATTTAAGTATTCTCATATTTATGTATGTTGAATTTTTAAAATTTTTCTAAAAAATTGCAGAATATTTTTAACGTATTAAGAATATTTACATTTTAATTTTGTTTGGTTGATATTTTGTGTGTTTGAATCTATTAATATTTTTTTAAATATATTTATTTTTGATTATTATTTATGAATTATATAAATATATATAAATTTAATAAAATAAAATTTAAATGGGAACAGAAATCCCCATAGGAATGAAAATGGGGATTAAATTAGCCCCATATGTGAGGTAGGAATGGGAACAGGGATTCTCCGTTAAGGCAGAGATAGGGATGGGGGATGGTTTCCCTCCCCCGCCTCCTCTCGCCTTACCCCATTGCCATCCCTATCTACAAATGATGTGAAATTCTAAAAATCTCCATAAGAGAAGACAATCACATCACACATAAATTAACATCACTTTTAAAAAATATATATAATTGAGAGATCAATTTATCTAAATCAAGAGCGATCTCTTAATAATTATTAATATTTTATAAGATTCTATTGGTAATTTTTATTGAAATTTAAAACTTTTTGAAATTTTTATTCTCTCTCTACAATTAAAACTCAAATTTAGTCTCCCCTCTCAATTAATATTCAAATTTCAATTTTTCACTTCCAACTTTTCATTCTCTTCCTTAATTAATATCCAATTTTTAATATCTTTCTTCCAAATTTTCATTCTCTCTGTTTAATTAATATTCAATTTTCAATATTTATCTTTCAAATTTTCCTTCTATCTCTTTAATTAATATTCAATTTTCAATATCTCTCTTCAATTAATATTCAAATTTCAATCTCTCTCTTCAATTAACTCTTCTATATCTAAAGACCTAGAATTTGAAATTCAAATTTAAAATTTGAATTATTAATAAATTTAGATAGAAAAAAATTTAAAAATTAAGAAAAATAATTATATCCCTAGAAAACTTAACAACAAAAATGATAATCATATAATTAAAAACTGAAAAAAGAAACTAAATATATGAAAATTATTTTAGACCAATTAAATATCTTGGTTATGTTAAATTTGATTATAATATAATAGAATTTTTAATTTTTGGGGGCAATTTCGAGTTTATATTTTTTAATTTTTTAGTATAAATTAGTTTAGAGTTATTTTTTTTCTCTGATTTACTATGTCATAGTTTATATTTAGAGAGGATATGATGTTGACTTGAAAACTAACAAAGATATATATAATTCATTATTTATAAATAATAAATTATGTATACATGTATATAGATAGAAATGGATTATAGGTAAAATATATACTAGTAAAATTAAATTGTGCCTATGATAAATCCAATTAGCACTATATCTTCAGAGTGCTTGAATATGCCAAAACCTATATGAAAATAATGAAACTATCTGAATAATTTTTTAAAAATTAGTAAATAATAAGGATTTTCTTCATTTAAAATTATGTTGGCAATGTTAAAATTATAAATATTGAATTCATGAATCTATTAAATATTAAGAATATTAAATAAATCATAATAAGTAATGTACACTGACATATATATTCAGTATAATTGAATGGAATAATAACCATTAGTATATATTGTATAATAGTAATCTAACTGAACTCACATATTATTATTATTTTTTTTAATTTAAGGTGTATAAATCAAATTATATTCTGTAAATTGTATTTATTGATTGAACATTTATAATTACATAATATCTAATTAATCAATTTATCCAAACTAATTACTTTATACTTTTTTGTCGTTCTATTATTAATATTATTCTACTAAAAAATTGTACTTTTAAATTTTGGAAGTCATATTATATGATATAAAAGAACAAATGAATTTGTGGATATTTTAAACTTGATGGATTACATATTAAAATTTATATATTCATATCATATTCAAAACTAATGAGATTTTGATTTAGTGTTACATGGTCATTTCTAAAATTAACTGGTTTCAAGTTCAAGTTTCAATTGAAGTCAAAAATGTCAAAAAAAAATATGTGTATAACGCAATAAAATAGATATAGATATTTATGCGAAAAATCTTCTCAAATTTTGAGGGAAAAACCACAAGACAAATTCTAAAATATATCCACTATATCAAATAATGGGAATACAAAATCACTCACTTACAAGATGAGGAAATCTCATAATTTTATCTACAAGAAATTTCACTTACTTGTAAAAATTCTCTCTTTTTCTTTTATAGCTCACAGTCTCTCTTTTTCTCTAATATATTTTTTTTTTTTGGTATATGATGTGTGACAATGATTATAAGTAAGCCTTTATATAGATTTCAAAAAAGTGAGATACAGCTTGCAACTTAATGGATATAGACTATATCCTCCACCTACTAATTATCAATAATTGTTGGCACTGAAAACTGACTTTTTTTTATTTTTATTTTATTTACATAGGCTGAAAAAACCCATCAAAAATTACCAAAAAAAAATCTTGGATTCAAATCTTAGCATAAATTTTATAAAATTAAATTCTAATTTATCTTAGATACAATCAATATTACACCTACCTCTATTATTATCACTCTTCTTAACTATTTTATTTTATTTTAGTTTAGTTATTATAACTATTTTTATAATTGTTTTATAAGTTTATTAATTAAAAAATAAATATTTTTAAGTAAACAAGTTAAATAAAATAATTTAATGTTAAAGTAAGAGACAACATGAACTTGTGAAGAATTTCTTTCTTATGGCAAGTAGTAAAAGATCCCTAAAACAAAAAGAGTAAAAATAAAAAAAAGACAGTAAAAAATTAAATAAAAAAAATTATAAGATACTTTGATCTTATTTGAATATGAGGAAGAATTTGGATCACAGTATGTCATTACTCCCCTTTTGGCGCTTTAATATGAAAATGTTAATGTCAATTTTGTCTTTAAAATTGTTAAACAATATAGTTCATTAAATTTTTAAAAATTACAGATACATCTCTTCTAATCTGTATTGGTCTATTAGCTTTTTAATTTGTTTAATTAGCATGACAACAAAATATATATACACACCGCTATATTTAATTCGTATAGTATTGTATTATTTCGAAATGCAAAGCAACTATTTAATCCCTTAATTTTTTTTTTTTGAAAATTAAAGAGGAAAAAATCGATCGTAAATCTATTACTCAGATAAATGTGAAATTAATAATGAGTTTATTGTTTAGAGAAATATGTACTTATCGTTAAATGATGTCCTAATGTACTATTTAATCTATTAATTAAAACCGTAAAATTGACGTTTTCTGAGTGGATTTGGAATTTAATTCTTACTCTAATTGATGAGTTTGAAATGAAATATATTTTGTATACTTTTTCTATTCCCAAATATTTATCGTTTTATAAATTTTGTATATTTCAATTTATTTATTATTTTAAAATTTAAAAAATAGATTTTATTAGTTTTGTTTTAAATTTATCTTCTACTTATTCTTTCATTAAATATTTATATTAATTAATTTTATTTTTATAATAAAATTAATAACCGATATTTTAATTTTTTAAATTAAAATTATTATAATTTAATAATTTTTTAATATATATGCGAAATTTTATAATAATATCTGTCGGCAAGAAAGAGAGAGATACGCCACTTTATTTATATATATACATCTGGAAATCAGAAAAGGTTTTAGGCATGTGCTACACATTCACAGGCTTTCCGGACAAACTTTGCATGCAATTTCTGGAATTTTGTTCCCAAAATTAGAACACTTGTCGTACCTTTTCTAAGGAATCTATACCGTAATTTTGTCACTGCATATTTGATTCACCCAAGCGGTTTCATGTTCGCGGCTAACAGTAGCAGTTAAAAATATCAAAACATTGAGGGTTAAAATTTTTATTTTTTATAATTTTAAATAATTTATCATTGATTTTCGAAAAAATGTCATTTTTATTAAACATTTTTAAATGAGTGGTTGAGAATTCAAATGGTAAATGTTGATAATGACTTTCAATCACTCATTCAAAGTTTGGACTTTAATGATTTTTTTTTGGTTTGATAAGAAAACCAGAAGAGTAGAAGTGTCCCTATTGATGCTAAATATAAGTCAAGGATTTAAATCAAGAACTCAATTTTTAAGGTCATATCATAGCATTCTAATTTTAGAGCGAATAATAATTTATTTTTGACTGAATTAGAGAAATAACTCTTGAATAAGACTATAAATTAACTCTTAAATAAGACTATAAATTAAATAATAATAATCCGAAACTTAACGTGTTTAATCTAAAATTTTTTGACTAAGCTTTATAATATGAGTTTGAATCGAGCTAAGTTTCAACTTAAATAAATTTAGTTAAAATAACCAAAATGTGTGGTTGTTTCAAACTATTATATATATATATATTAGAGTATCACACATTTAATTAATATAAAAATATTAAGTGATTGATATATAAATAAACTACTCACCAATTTTAACAATTCGCTTTTAAAGTTAATTCTCTCAAATTTATATTAAAATTTTAACAATTTTTCTACTACAATTATAATAAATATTTTTAAACTTCTCTATCGTATAAATTTTTTATAATTATTATATTAGAATGAGTTTTTATAATGATAATAACTTATATTATATATGTTTATTATTATACTTCTATTAAATACATAAATTTATTAGATCATTAAATTTATATGTTGTAGGATAATATATATTAATAATATGAATTTAAAATTTATATTTAACAAGTAAAATATAGATTATCAATGATTTTTTTAAATAAAAGGAATATTTCATTACTAATAATTAATAAGTACAACTTGAAATAGAGAAATAAACTTAACTGCGTTTAAAAAATACATATAAATATTGTTATAATAAATATAATTTTTTTTTTGAGTTTTATTGATCGTGTTGACAGAAAATTATATATAATACACATCGATAAAAAATACATTTCACTTAGTGACTATATTGAGTCACTAATCGACTTCATTATCATGCGATAGGTATTTAACAAGTCTAATATTTTGAATATCATATTTAAACCCTTTCCAACTTCCGTGATGGAAAATCAATAAACTTTGGTAAAGGAAAACAAGTACACTATCATCAAGATAAACAAAATAAAAGACTCATAACATATGATCAGCAAAATTAACAAATAATTAAGAAAAATAAATCTAAGTTAAAATAGATTTTCAATCAAATAAATTAATCTTCATCACTAGAAGGTATATCGCCGAATGTTAAAACCTCAGTGGTTATGGCAAAATTAAATCATCCACGATAGTGAAAAAGAGATTCAAAGAAGTGTCCCTATAAACCTCGGTTAGGTTTTCTTTATAGAACAGCAATGACAAAAAATGTGAATGCACGAGTCAAAATTCAATCTGAAACTCAATAATTTAGATTAAGATAGGACTGAAATTAGTTAAAATATTTTGAAATCAACTTCCAAACTTAATTCAATCCGTGGGATTTATAGCCCTACCCGTGACATCATATTATTGTTAAGAAGAAAAAAAGAAAAACTTTAAGTGTCACTGTTGATGCTAAATATAAGTCAAATTGTATCTTCTTTTGTTAGGCAGATGACAGGAAATTCAAGCAAGAAAAAAGATTAGATTTAGATGGTCACATCATGGCTTTAATTTGTGTCCCACAAAAGATACTTTAAAATGCTTTAAATGAAATGATATCTCTTGACCAAATTTCAATTATAGATATATTTGTAAAATTAATTACTTGCTAATCAAACTATTATATTCCCATTATCTAAGGATGGAAGATTATTACGCCCATATTTGAGAAAAATTCTTATACAAAATTAGTTGATTACGTTAAATTTTGAATTATTTAATTTTAATTTTTTATTTTAAATAATAATAATTCATAAAATAAATATAATAATTAAAAATTTAAATTATATAATATATATTTTAATTAAAATTTCGATATATAATATAATTATGTATAATTTATAATATCACATCATAAATTTAATTCATCTAAAAAAATTCACAATTTTTAGAGTAATAAAGCATTAATTCTGTGATCATGATGGTGGGGGCTACTAGGAATATTCAGATTAATATAATAAGTGGTTTCTTGGCCATACACACAAAGAATAATAGTAATTAAATAATAAATAGCCGCTGGTTTTGCAAAGGCAGTATTTTTAGGTTTCCTAAAAACATGGAGCTAATGGCGCTTTCCAACAAGGGAAGGTTTTCCACGTGCTATCTTCGCATTTTGCATCATCAAACTTTTCAACACTCAATTGCGTGGACGTGGAGCTTTCACTTTCTCCTCCAAATTTTGAGTGCGCACCCTCTTGTCCCTTTCACAAGAATTTCCCATTAAAATCAACTTTGCATTTAATTGAATAGTGTTAAAATTCAAGTCAAAATTTAATATAAATTGCACCATAAGTTGTTAACATAGGCATGATTCAAAATTTTAATTTTTAGTAACAATTATAATGATTGGCAGTTAAAAATTTCAATATTTATGTATAAAAAAAATAAAAATTACACCACTAATTTTTTAAAATATATTATTTTAGTGCCTGAAATAATTTTCTTTATCCATCGAGTTTTTCGAATTTTTTAAAATAATCTTATATTAATTTTTTTAACCGTTTTTCAGTCACTATAGCCAAGTGTTGATTTACAACTTTTTAATTTTATTTAAAATCTTATTTATGTATTCATCAATTAAAAAAGTTTTCTTATCATTTCATCAATTTTAGAGTTACAAATCAATATTTTAGTTATTGAAAATGGCTAAAAATAATTATGTGAGATTATTGTTAAAAGTTAAGAAACTCGTCGGCTAAAGAAATTTGTTCAAATACCAAAATAATATATTTTAAAAGTTCAAATATCAGTAATGTAATTTTTTCTCGTATCAATTATAATTTTTAAAAAATAACTCTCAAATACTTATCTAGTGATGGAGTTAAAAAAAAAAAAAATTAAGTCGACCAAATATTTTAGATTATAACTTATATTAAGGTAATACATACAATTAAATCAACTTTTATATATTTAAAAAAAATTTACACCTAAAAAAAAGAATCAAATATAATATATGTTATCAAATTTTTATAATTTTACATTTAAAAATTTTTATCTTTTAGAAGTTGCTAGCAGTTCTGTAATTGTTATCCAAATAAATTAAAAATATCTTATTTTATTATCTAAACAAAATATTAAGTGCGATGAAACATAATTACCCTATTTAAATATAAATAGGCATAAATGTACAGAGAAAGAAATCACAAAATGCCAAACAATAGAAGCGAATGTTATCACCAAAAACTTCATTTCACTTGGAAATAATTTCCCAAAGAAAAATGCCAAAATGCCAACGCTAATCAAACGCAATCTTTGATTTTACATGAAAATGTTGTGATTTTCATTGGTTCCCAGATTGAAAAATGTTTAAGTACTTTGTCTTTATGATTATACAGGTTGACAGGCATGAGCCAGCCATCGCATCGATATAATTAATTTTATAAAAAGAATATACATTTATTTTAAAAAACTTCATATCTTAAATTCCCCACCCCAATACTATAAAAAATTATTATTTTAACAAATTTATTTATATTTAAAAAAAAAAAAACTTACGATCCACACTACATTTAATTATATTATAATATATTAAACATATCCGTAAAATATATTTATCAGATTATAATTTAGTATAATATAATATAATTAGATATATTTTTAATATAATATTTATAATAAAAATATATTTAATTGTTCATATTATAACGTATTATAGTTTATATATTAAATATTAGATGTTAAATTATATGTCTAAATATGCTGATTCATTGTTTTGTTTGGTTGGGTTAGCACTTTAAATTTACTTTCCATCCACGAAATTTAAAAAAAAAAAAAAAAAAAAAGAAATAAATAAATGAAAATTAGTTCATATTTAATTTAAAAAATATATTGAAAATAACATATATTAAAAAATATAGTTAAACAAATATATATAAATATCTTAAAAAATTAAGAACTGGCAGTACGGTTGTTTTCCGTCCGTCCATCAAATATATATGAATTTAAATTTAAAATTTAATTGAATAAATATCTTTAAAAAACCAATTCATTTAATATAATATCTCATACCAAAACATTCAAATGTAAATAATTAGACATATGCTTGGGTGTATGTCAATTAAAAAACAAAAGACAAAAAAGTATTCTAAAATCTTATCATACTGTCATCGCATTTAATCAAATTGGAATGCTCCTTGCTTTGATAGGGTATAAATATTTAAATTTGATAATTTTAGATGTTTTTTCAGACCCATTATTGATACTAAGTAGCAGTAAAAAATTTATATTCATTTTTATTGATATTATATAAAGATCAAATATATCATGGCGAATTATATTAAAAAAACTCATTCATTAAAATAAATAAATGTCTTATGAAAAATTTAAATATTAGTGTTTCAAAATATTTTTTTCTTAAAATTCTTAACACTCTCTCTTATTCGACTTTAATATATGTATATAATTTCCAATATATATATATATATATATATATATATATATATATATATATATATATCACACTTTGCATAAATATATTTTTTATTGTGCAATTTAATTTAATAATAAAATATGATCAATTGATTCAATATTTATTACAATTCTTATTGATGTTTAGGAATGACAATTTATATCCTACTCATGGGTATCAACTCGAGCTCTACCCAGTTAAAATGAGTAATATCCAAATTAACTGGGTAATGGATATAGATGACCCAAAAAAATAGTATTGGGTTTGGATAAAATATAAATAATATAGTACCATACCCATATCCGTATCCATACCCTACATAAACTATTAGATTTTACTAAAATTCGAACCCACTCATACCAATATCTTAGACATACCACGTAGAAATGTACAATTCAATATAAATAATATTTAAACTATAATTGACTGGTCTAATTTATAATATTATAATATATGATACATTATAATTTTTAAAATAAGTATAAATATATAAATAAATAAGGATTACAATAGTAAAAATAATATTTATTTGTGTAAAACATACTAAATTTCATTATTTAATAATGAATGAATTTATTACAACTCTTAAAAGAATAAGACACAGTTTAAGAGAAATTTGTAATTTTCTCATCAATTAATATTAGTAAACTTATGATTCCACTATATGTCTTCAATTTTTTTATATATTCCATTATATGCTTTCAGTGACCTATAATGTGTTGTTTTAAGTTTAAATATTTTTAACATTTTTCCTTTAAACTAGATAAAGAGTTATGTAATTGAACTTATTAATTATGATGTGGCTAATATGTTGCATTTGGGGAATTAAAAAACTTCTAAATTATTCAATTTTTTCTTTAGTTTTTTTTTCATTTTTATTTTTTTAATATATGATCTCTTTGAATATAATATGTATTGGTATATAGTAATATTGTATTTAAATTTACACATATATTTAAAAATAATTTGATAATTATTTAGGTAATAGGTTACCCAATGATTAATTAAAATCTTATGGGTATGTGGATGGATTTGAAATTTATTATCTAAATAAGTATGAGTACAGATATAGATAGATAATTATTTGAATATGAGTAAGGTATTATACTACCCTACCTATACTCTACTCATTACCATGATGTTATTGCCTCAATGCTCATAAAAAAAATACAATATTTATAATATATTGTTCTTTATTAATTTTTAAAATTAATTTTATAATATTAATTATACAAATTTCTCTCAATTTATATTCATATATTAGGAATTCCCACCTAAATAAGATTTACACTTTATAAGTTATAACATAAATGAATAATTTTAAAATATAAGAAAATTTTCTATAAATAAAAAGTGATTATTATGTAATTGTATTATGGATAGTATTTAAATTTGAGAGAAATATTGGCTTATAGCAATTGTGCTTCTCTACATATGATAATGTACTTAAAATTAATTTCTTTTTATATTAAGTTATTTGGTTATAAATCACTTAAATCTCAATTGAACTAATATTCACTTAAAAGATATAAATTAAACTTCATAACTAAATTTTTTTTTCATTGAATATGATAAGTTATTAGATTTCTAAATAATTTTACAACTTAAAATCTTCATCTTTTATATTATTCAACATTTAGTTTTAAACACCTCTTCATTGAAAAAAAAAAAAGAGCCTAATGACAAAATTAATCTTTTTTTTTTTGAAAAAATAAAATTTAATATAAATATTTTAAAATAAACTAATTTATCATAATTTTAAAACTTAATTACAATTATACTCATTTAATCAAACTGAAATGAAAATTAACTAATTCTACCTATTATTTTCTATTCACTCATCACTAAATTGCTCTATCATAACTCTTCATTGATTATTTCTCAGTTATAGTCTATCTTAATAAAATAAATATAATTACAATTAAATTTTAAAAATATTCTATTTTAAAATATTTGTATACAATTATAATTTTTTGAAAAAATTTTGAATTTTTTTTTTCAAATCATTAGCTAAAAAAACATATTATATTATATATAATGTAAAAACTATAATGAAATTAAGATGCACATTGAGATACAGTCTAACTATAAATAAATATATCATGAGAACAATTGAATTATGTCTGTCCCTACTCCTAAAAAAAGTTATGATATGTACCCAAAAAAAAAAAAAAAAAATTATGATTATAGATAAAATCAATCCTTGAAGGTGGGCCTCAAGCTAGAGGTATCCCAGTCTCACAAGGCAAGCATTTTCCAAATTTGGAGGCTCATGAATGAGACTGCCTATCAGTTTCCCCGATTTCGGACACCAAAATCCAGAGGCACAGCCACTGGTTTTTCCAAACACGGTATTACTGATACTTTCCCATTAATTTGGACTTCCTCTCCATAATAATTTTTTTTTTTTTTAAATAATTTCATTTTTTTTTTACAATAAAAGCTTAATAAATTAAAATAAACTATACAACAGAGGGGTAATCTCTCATTTAATATGTTTCACTAAATTAATGATAACTTTTTGCTATTTGAAAAATTTAAATTTGAAATTTATAATTTCTCATACTCTTAAAGGAAACGTAAAAATTGATCAAATCAAAACTGATTAGCAATTTTATACAACTTTTTTTTTTCTTGAGAAGAAAATAATTCCATACATTGAGAATTTGTTCAAATTCATTTGCATACCTATGAAATTTGGTAATAACAAATTTTAAGATAATTAAACATGATAAATTTAATGATGATTAAAATTATTTTTAATATTATGAAAAATATATTTGAATTTTCTTTTAGGAAAACGTTTACTTCATTAAGATCAAAGTTTTAAAATATCTTCTTAGACAAAAGATTGGACACAATTAGAAACATCTGCCATCCACACAAGTTTATCTCTAGAATTTAAAAATGAAAATCTAGCAAAGATGATGTGCATATGTATTACAGTCCCTTTCCGGATAATTTTTTTTTTACATTATTATATTTTTATAGATTTTGATTAAAATTTATATAGATTAATATTTATCATTCTTTTAGTTAGTGTGTATATTTTAATTATATTAATATTCAAAATTAACAAAAACTAATATTTAAATTTAATAAAATAATAAGAATAATAATTGGTATATATTAAAATATTTTAAAAAATATAAATTAAATAAAAAAATATTATTGAAACCCATACAAAATGTGAACATGCCACCAAGTATATCTTATTTATTGATCTAAGAATCGAATCCAATAATATAGAATACATATATGAAAATTCTTACCAAAATCCAGTGTAATCAAATAGTAAGGGGATTCGCATACGAAGACATAGTATAATGATAAATGCATATATAGTATGAGCAATAGATTTAAATTCGATTTCTCATTCTTTACTAAAAAAATAGTAAAAATTTTTAAAAAAATTCATATGAAGAGAATCATGATTATAGTTTGTCTAATGGTAAGGTTGTCATCTTGTCATTATCACTGTCATATCATCCAACATAATTACTCCCAATATTTTGTTGACCCTTATAACCACATAACCATATCCATCAGATCATCGGCCCTTTATCACCCAATACCATGAGTACTCGCAACGTCTCTATGCAAGAAGTTCAGGAATAGTGTTTTCATATTACCATCGCTGATGAAGAGGATGGTGGCTTGTCTTAAGACTTATTACAAAATGACTAACCAGTGGTGGATTTAAGGTAGAGCTTGGTTGGCAAGTTTTTCATTGATCGGGTGATTGATTTCTAGGCCATGTAATAAACTTTAGTGGCCCCCTTTAGGCCAAAAAAAAGAGTTTGTGTCTAAGAATTGGAAGATAATTGGTACATTTTTCAATTTTTTTCATGAAAGTGGATGTGACTAGCATGTTGGAAAGGAGCCCTTGGACTTTTAACAACCATTTATTGATACTCAAAAGGATGGGAGAAACAAAGTAACCACAAACTGTCCCATTAACACATGTAGAGTTTTGGGTCCAAATCCATGAGCTACAAGTAAGCTTCATGTCTAAGAGAATTGTGAAAGACATTGCTAATTATGTAGGGCAATTTATTAAGTCAGACCCATCAAATTTCATTGGTGTTCGAAAAAGTTACCTTTGGGGTGAAAGTAGCCATAGATGTTCAAAAGCCTCTAAAGAGGAAAATGAAGATTTGAAGATCAGGAGATGAATAGTTCTAGATATCATTCAAGTATGAAAGACTTCCCACCTTTTATTTCATCTGTGGGAAGTTAGGCCATTCAGAAAGGTTATGTGATGCACTTTTTGATAAGCCATTGCCAAAGATTGAGAAACCTTATAGCAAATGGATGAAGGCACAAGGCAGAAAAGCCAATTTGAACATTGGCCAATAGTGGCTAAGAATAGCCTTACCATTCATAGCATTCCTTGGCGACACAGGCAAGCAAACTGAGAATATGGTAGCTGCCAATAGTGGCCCTGAAATCACAGGCAAAGATGGTGATTGTGGCAAAATTGTAAGAGATAATGGAGGCACTGATATGGTTATTAATTCCGAGGATAATGCCGTAGTTAAAAAAGGAAAGCAAGTCAACGAATGAGATAAGAATAATCAACTTTCTAAAAAGGAGGGACTTAGCATTACTAAAATAAAAAGAAGAATAGTGGATAATGAGGATAACAACACTGGATCAAAATCTACCTCAAAATCTCAAATGAATATCCAAGATAATGTGAATCCAAAAAACTTGATTATGTATGAATCTCCTTAGTTGGAACTACTGTAGGCTTGGGAACCCACAAGCAGTCTAGGTCCTCTCGGAGTTGGTTATCCAAAAGCGACCAAATTATGTTATGTTGATAGAGACATTTTGCAAGAAGGATAGGTCAGATAAAATAAAACTCAAATTATGTTTTGAAGGTTTAGTATCGGTGGATGCAGTAGGTCAAAAAGGGGGTATTGCTTTGTTATAGAGAAATAAGGATGAAGTGCAATTGAAAAGCTTTTCCCCTCACCACATTGATGTTGTGATTCACTAGGAAGATAGCAAAGAATGGATAATGACTGGGTTTTATGGCAAATCAAAATAATAGAATAGAGACATGGAACCTACTGAGAAATCTTCACTGCAATTCAACACTTTCATGGTGTGTGGCTGGTGATTTTAATAGCATCCTTAAGCAAAAGGAGAAACAGGGCAGCCCTTCGTATCCAAATAAATTAATTGAGGATTTTGAGGTAGCTTTGGATGATTATGTATTAATAGACTGCCCATCCTTGGATACCCCTTTACCTGGATAAAAGGGAGAGGAACTAATGCATGGATAGAGGAGAGATTAGACCGAGTTGGATAGAGGAGAGATTAGATTGTGTGGCTATGTCCCATAGCTGGATGAACTTGTTCCAATCAACTCAACTTTGGAATCTCGAACTGTCATCTTCATATCACTATCTAATTCTTCTTAAGCCATCACCCAAAGTTATTAAAAGCAATAATCTCCCATTTTAGGTTTGAAAATGCCTGGCTTCAAGAGCCTTTTTGTAAAGAAATTGTGAAAGCAAGTTGGGAAGTCGCTACTGGTGAGGACATTTAGAGAAAAATTTATAAGAGAAAAATTTATAGCAGTGGTATTGCCCTAAAGAAGTGAGGAACGCAAATTACTGGGCAATTTAAAGCTCGTCTCCAAAAATGCAAAGAGAGGCTTAGCAGACTCAGTGGTATAAGAGATATGTGGTCCATTCAAGAGTATAATAGAGTTCAAAATCAAATTTACAAAATTCTTGAGCAGAGGGAGGTATTATGGAGACAAAAATAAAAATAGCTATGGCTTCAGCTTGGAGACCAAAACAACAAATATTTTCATGCTCAAGCCACCAAGAGGAAGTGGAAAAATGTGATTCACAAACTGAAAAATGATCATGGAGACTAGGTGGAATGGAGTACGGGACTTGCAGATGTTATCACTAACTATTTTCATAATCTTTTTAATTCTACAAGTATTGATATTGGAAATATATTGGAGAATATTCCATCTTTTATATTAGATGAAGCTAACGAGAATTTGTTGAAGCCATTCACAGCTGAGGAAATTAAGAGAGTTGTGTTTCATATAAGACTCGATAAGTTACCTGGCCCAAATGGATTGAATGTAGCGTTTTATCAAAATTTTGGCTAATAATCGGTGTAGATGTGGTAGAAGTGGTACGATCCTATCTTGAATCGAGTACCTTGCCAAAAGGGATAAATAAGACTTTGATTTGCCTTATCCGTAAGAAGCAAAGTCCCACAACCATGGGAGACCTCAGACCGATTGCACTATGTAATGTGCTCTACAAGATAATATCAAAGGTGCTAGCAAACTACCTCAAGCCTCTCCCCCCCACGCATTATTTCATATTTACAATGTGCATTTATCCTAGGGAGGTTAATATTGGACAACATCATGATTTCCTTTGAACTTATGCACTATCTCAAACAGAAAAGCCAAGGCAACGAAGGTTATATGGCACGTAGACTGGATATGAGTAAAGCCTACGATATAATCAATTGGGGTTTTCTTTTGGCTGTCATGACAAAAATGGGATTCAGTCGGAGATGGAATCATCTTATAGCCTTGTGTGTTGAATTAGTGAGCTATAAAGTGGTTTATGGAGTAAGGGAGATGGGTCCAATAACTCCCAAACAAGGCCTGAGACAAGGAGACCCGATATCTCCTTATTTGTTCATAATCTGCGCTGAAGCTCTATCTTCTTTTATTCAATACTATGAACAAAGAGGGTTGATACATGCATGCAAAATTTTATGCTCCTTCAATTGCACATTTGTTTTTCGCTGATGATAGCCACTTATTTTGTGAGGCAACTAAGCTGAAAGTAGAAGGATGTTGGAGATTCTCAAAATTTATGAAAATGCTTTGGGATAAGTGGTTAATCTCCAAAAGTTAGCAGCATTCTTCAGCAAAAATATGCCTTTAGATCAGCGAGCTAGACTATGCACTATCCTTGGAGTGGTAAAGACGACCGAAAGCAACACATACTTAGGCCTTCCCAACATGATAACTGAAATAAGAATAAGGCATTGGGCTTCATCAAAGAGAGGATTAAAGCGAAATTAAGAAGTTGGGATGGAAATTTTTTTCAAGAGCAGGGAGAGAAATTCTATTGAATATTGTTCTACAAGCCATGTCCAATTATGTGATGAGCATATTTATCTTGCCAACTAATTTTTGTCAAGAAATAAAGAGGATGATGAGCAAATATTAGTGGCACACAGGTTCTCAGGACTCCAAAAGCATCTATTGGATGAGCTAGGAGAGGATGTGCAAGCTAAAAATTTAAGGGGGTATGGGATTTTGAACTCTTAAAGAGTTTAATTTAGCTCTTTTGGGCAAACAAGGTTGGAAGATGATGACAGAACAAAATTCTCTAATGGTTCGCATCTATAAGGCATGCTACTATCCTAATCTTCCTTCATCAGTGTAGAGTTAAGCAATAATCCCAGCTTCATTTGGCGAAGCATCGTAGCTGCCCAACAGATTGTTAAGGATGGAGCTCGATGGGGGGTCGATAATGACATTAATATTTTTGTTCTTATTGACCCATGGCTGCCTGATGGACATAACCCTTATGTCACTTTAGCAAGAGAGAAGTTAAATGGCCAAAAAGTGCAATCCCTTATGCAAGTATGCTCACGCCAATAGGATGAAGATTTTATTAATGATTTACTAAATCCCAGGGATAAAGACCTCATCTTAAATACTCCACTAAGTTCATGTGATATGGAAGATGCATGGTAATGGACCAAGGATATATGTGGAAATTACACAGTGAAGAGAGCTTATTGGCTGGTGAAAGGGTTCTATGAGATAAATTTAGCAAGTGCAAATTCAGGCCTATAGCATAATCTTTGGAATTTAAAAATCCCACTTAAGGCAAAGAATCTTATGTGGCGCGCATTAATAGGTTGCTTCGCTACCAAATGGCAGCTTCAAGAAAAATTTATGAATTTTGATGGTTGGTGTTCAGTGTGTCGAAGTGAATAGGAGACCATTTTGCATTGCTT
>CANTUT010000095.1:1032500-1045000 GCA_947687605.1 Reutealis trisperma | reverse complement strand
AATTAAAATATAAATCCTGCATATTACGTTTAGTAAGCAAGGTGTGGAATGAGACTAATACTTTAAGAGAGATAAATAAATAAGTAGAATAGGAAAATTTTTTATACATTTTTAATTGCTTTTATTTTTTATATTCTTTATATCTCTCTTTTTTCATTGATTCTTGAGATTAATAATTTGAATTTTTATATTACTACAAAAAAAATTAACATAGACCGGTTCAAAAATCTTTTAAAACAATAACAGTTATTTATATAAAATTTACAATAATTTTATATTTATATTTTTAGAATAATATTTTATATATACAATGTAAAAATTAATTTTCAACTAATATAAATTATTATTTGCATTAAGAACTTGTAAGTTAACAATATATAAACTATATATTTTTTAATTAATAATCCAATTGAAATATAATAATTCAATTATTATTTATAAGAATTAGTGTCTTAACATAGTAATAAGATAAGATCAATTTAGGAATGGAAAAACACACTCCAACTTAACTGAAAATTAAAGTAATTCCATCATTCAAATATAATCTTCAATTATTGTTTTCTGCAATGTATTCATCTTGTAACAAAAGCAAGCACTGTGATTCACAATGGAATAAGAATACACCTCTTGGTCAATGATCATTTTATGAAAATTTACATATTGTGCCTATTCTGTTGGATTTCTAGTGATATCTCCTTTAGAATGCAGAGGAGTAATTGTTGCGAGAACAACAAAACCACCCAAAACAACGATCAAGATACCCAATGAGTTCACTAGCAATGCTTCGGTAGAATAGCGTGATATTACCTTGTTGGTTTGGAGGAATGTGGCTTTCTCTAAGATGCCAGTAGTTGCGGTAGCAACAGCCAGGGCATAAATATAAACCCCGAAGAATACATGCCAAGGTAGCAAGGTGGCTCTGCTATTTCTTGAGCCACCAGGATACCAGAAGGTTACAAATCCAGTAGCCCACTATCCAAAAGAAATGGTTGTGAGAAATTAGTCAGCTTCAAGAAGAAAAGTCATCAGGTCATCAAAAAGAAAATGAAATATGAAAAGGACCTGGATGCCGAAGAGGAAAAGGCAAGCTAGACCAAGCCAAGAATGCAAGCTGTAAAAATTGTCGATGCCCTTATCATTGTGGAATTTCAAAGCGGCCCATACACCAACCAAGCTTAAACAAAAAGCAAGGAACTGTAGTGTAAGATGAACTAATTTTTTGAAGTTTTTTGTTCCTGGAACAGTCTTGTAGGCTAGCATGGCTGCAGCATTCCATAACAAACATTTCAAAACAATATTCAGAAATATCAACATGGCATTAATAATGACGTGGTTCAAATCCAAATTTAAATTTAATAATGTCCTTAGGTCATAATACACTGATGAAAAATAATTTATCTGTTAAATATCTAACATAAAAACTACCCTTTTTACAGTTTGGCAAGATTTTTTACAACTCGTTCATTTCCCGAGATGCATGGTCTTCAATGTTGTGCAATAATTCCACAGAAGGTAAATTATAACCTAAAAATTGCTTGTTTTCCTCAAACCAATTAGGTTACAAAGAGAAATTACACCTCAATTTTCTCTCAGATTGTAGAAGGCAAAGCATACTCATTAATTTAGCAGAATATTATTGACACATCTCCACTCAAGCAAATAAAATATTAAAAATCCCAACATCCATCTAGTTAAAAAAATATATACACATATCAGCTTCAGGTATAGCGTTAAGCTAGAGAGTAGAGAAGCATCAAAGGTTCAAACACCCCTGCATGTATGTAAAATATATACTCAACAATTCCTAGTACCATAATAAACACCAACACAAAATCTGAGCAATGTCCTTTCAATTAAAGTTGTCTAGGCATTAGGTTGTATGTCATAAGACTTGTCACACAGTGCATATTCAGGATTACTACATCTAAACAGTTACTAAAATGATATACCAGCTGCATTCTAACAACAAAGCATAAAACTTATAATATTAATCCCTCTCCAAAATTCTAACAATTAGCTTATTTCCAGAAGAAATTCACAAGGTAAATGAATATATTGACAAGATAAGATTCTCCTACATCATTTTGTTTTGTTTTAAGATGCAATCAAATATTGCACGATTCACAACAAGTGAAAAAGAAAAGGAAATTACAAATATCCTTTCTTCTACAATCTTGCACAACTAAAAGTAAAATTTGGTAGCATTTCAAGAAAAACTTTATAAATCCCATTTAATTAATCACCTCTAATCCAACACAAACAAATACTAACATCTAAAAGCAGAAAACGGGTACTTACATTCGCCATTCATAAGTATGAGTCCAATCACCATTAATAAAGGATGGACCTACAAAAAACGACAACAATGAACTACAATTATAGTTGACCAAAAACTAATAGTAAAACCCAGAAACAGAAATGAAAATAGGAAAGTACTAGTGATGAAAAATCAACAACAAAATCTTATCCACTTATCAAGTTGAAAACTTTGAAGACAAAAATTTATTAAAAATGAGAAAAATATTTGGGGTTTTCACATTACATTGAAAATGAGATCTTTGTTATCAGAGACAAGAGCCAATCCTCCTCTGTAATGTACAGTCCATGTAAGCACCAGAGTCGTGATGACCACACCCAGTAACCTGATTACTGTAAAGATTGGAAATTTGATCACTGGAACTCCCATTCTTTAATTCCCAATTCTAATTACAGGGAAGAAATCGGAAAAAGAGAGATAAATAGGCAGACAGAAAATTTTGGATTTTTGATTTTAGGGTTTTTGGGTTGCAATTGGGTTTTGGATCTGTGCTTTTCTTTATTTGCTTGAGATCAGAGCACGAAGTTTAGAATTCGAACAATTTTTTAAATTTTTCAACTTAGTGCCACATGGCATGACATCACAAGTTATCTCGGTCCCACTCAGACCATTCAGATTTCCCCACATTGAATCTTTGTTTTTTTTTTTAACCATCAATAATATTTTTATCAAAAGAATTAAAATTTAAATTGATGAAAGGTTTTATTAATGATGAATAACAATGAGTAAAAATAAAAGAGTCTTCTCATCATCTCCGTACACCTTTTATGAAATTTTTTATTATAAAAAATTATCTCTAAAAATAAAATTTTAATAAATTTTTTATATTTAAAAAATAACAAAAGAGTTAATTTCATTTTTTATATTTAAAAAATCATATATCATTTTATTAGATATCATTTTCTATTCTAATTTTAATTAATATAATATAAGTTTTTATACACTTTATTTAAGATAATTTTAGTACTATTTTTTTATTGAATAAATTTAAAAAATAAAAAATTAAAATAATTAATGCTTAGGAATAAAATAAAATGAAGAGCAAAATATAAATAGTCTATTAGATTTAAATAAAATTTTCTACTTTTTTAACAACTATATGCTCTTTATTAAATAAAATATATTTTTTAAAATAAAAAGTAACATTGAAAATGCTCTTACTCTGTGTTTGAATAAATTTTCAAGAGGAAAAAAAATAAATTGAAGAAAATAAATAAATAGAATTAATAATTTATTTTTTTTTATCAGTTGTTTGGATAAAATTCTAAGGGAGAGAAAGAAAAGTATGTTGCAATAAGTTAAATTTCAATTTTTTATCTTAATTTTTTCTTGAAAAATGTGTTTCCAAAGGTAAACATATAATATTAATAATTTTCCACTTCCTTTTCTCCTTATTTGGGAAGAAAATGTTTTATAGGACACACATACATTTTTTCACTTTTATTTTCTTTCCTTTTTAGGAGTTAAAAAATAAAAAGTGAAATATTTCATGTTCGAGCGTGTTTATTTTGCAAAATATGACTGAATAAGATTGAATAAATTTATCTTGTTTAGTATTTAACGCACTTTTATGTATGGATAAAACTGCATAAAAATTATTTTTTGTTTAGTCTCACATCTTTTTTCAGTCATTTCATTTTATAAAAAACTCACTTATGATTCAATTAATAAAAAAATTATTTTCAAATTATCCTCGATAAATATAATTTTATTTTTTTGAAAATTGAATATTTTATTTCTTTTTTTTATGACTCAATTAATAAAAATTTATTCTCGGATTACTCTTAATAAACATAATCTTATTTTGTTTGAAATTTTAATATTTATTTTTCCTTAGGTATCAATTAATAAAAAAAATTTATTCCAAAATTACAGTCAATAAATAGAATTATATTTTGTTTGAAATTTTAATATTTTATTTCTCTTTTTTTATAACTCAATTAATAAAAAATTTATTTCCATGTTACTATTTATAAACATAATTTTTACTTATTTTTCCTTTGGACTCAATTAAAAAAATATTTTCGAATTACCCTAAATAAACATAATTTCTTATGTATGAACATAAACATGAAAAACTTTTAAAAATTGTTATAATTAAATTTTATGTTATTACTTATAAAATCATTTTATTTTATTTAAAAATTTAATATTTATTTCTTTTCTCTATATATATTTGTTGTGTCCATAATAACATTTAAACAAAATACATAACTTGATAAAGTTATTGAAATCATTTTTATATGATATTCAATTTTTTTTGCCGTGATAACTAATTAATATAAAACAAGACAAAATTATAATCTACTAAATGCAAGATAAGACAAATATTTATCAAATTATATCCCATCCTTATTTTGTGTTATCCCATATTGTCTTGTCCATGCAGTCAAACACATCCTTAAATAAGAAAGTTATCCATGTTTTGTAGCTTATTTCAAGTCATTAGACTTTCATTGTACCAAAAAAAAAAATTATATTAATTTTTTGTTATATAAATTATTTAAGTTATCAAGAAAGAAAGACTTATTTTTGTAAATTTTTTGAAATTTTATATATTAAGCAATGTAATTTTTAGTGATTTGTAAACTATAATTAATGATTTTCTTATCAATATTATTTTTTATAAAAAATTCTCAATGTGGAAAATTTTAAAATTTTAGAATTTTTAATAAATAAATAAAATACCATGACTTCAAGAAATCTCAACAATGACTTCTGTACCAATTACTGTTTATAGTTGTATCTAACATTTTAATAAAAATGGCTAAAAAGTACAATGAAATTAAAAAGTGGAGAACCATTCAATTTACTTTTTATAAAGGAAGGATTCAATTGTAAATTTTGATAAATGTCAAGAATTTTTAGCAGTAATTATCCAAAAAAGGGAAAAAAAAAAAGGAAAGAAAATTAAGAAAATTATGTAAAAGGAATCCAAGAGAGAGAATAAGAAAATTGTGTAGGGAAGTTAGGGGAATTACTTGGCTCTGAAATCTACTTTACCAAGCAACATGGTTTAGGAAATGACCTCACAAATCACAGTAAATAAATAAACTGAGAATACAATGAAAAATCCCTTCTCCATTTATTTTCCTCAATACAATCTAAGTAACAGTTACAAACATATCCTTGCAAACATTGTCAAATTTGATGGGATACTGTCAGTCTCAGGTTAAAAAATCTAACTACTACATTGCAAACTTCAAGCAGCAATCAAACTATTATATTGGAAACTAGGTGTAGCCTAACGCGGCATAGCTCAATGATCTCAGTACATGGAAAAACTCGATTGGCTAACGAGACAACAAGGTGATCGGCCACCTCGACTTGGTCCCCAACCACCTCCACCACCCTGGTGTCGAGGGAAATTACCAAATGCCTACAAGTTTACATCAAGGGGAATTTTAATCAATCATATCGCAAACCAAAGTGAAATGTTGGGGAGTAACAAAACAAGTTTGGCCCACTCAAAATCTAAAACAACACTCATCACTTTGGTTAGTTCAAAATTTTAAGAAAGTTTCACAATTAAACAGAACCATATGCATATAATTATTCTTTACTTTTGGTCAGAAAAAGTTTACTAGATTTAAATAGAAATATTCGCAAAAACTTTGAGGCCATCTTCCAAATTTTGAAATAGCACAGTTATAGAAGATATAGGAAATGGAGCAAAACACCTCTGTATCTCTTTTGAATTTCTCCGAAAATCTAGTCCTCCCATTTCTTGATCCACCATCAAGAGCATCACATGATAAGGAATCGAAAAAGTCATCCTTCACATAAACGGGCTGTGGAACAAGAAAGAGAGAAGGCAAAATTTACAACTGACAGAACAGGAAACTTTGAAGCTTTATGTTTGCGAACTACTGTATTTGCGCATGTGAGTGTGGTTGTGGGGGAGTGAGAGTGAGAGTACATACCTTTACATCAGATTTTCATAATCTGGCATTGTCTTCATCTTGTGAATCATCCCCATCTCCTTGAGCTATGTTATTTTTACCAAGATGACCCCATACTTCATCCTTACTGAATTTCTCTTTCATTGCAGTAAAATCAAATTCTTCTGTGAATCTGGTTGAGGAATGGAAAAACTGCAGTTGCAAAATTTAGCATTATCAAAGCTTCAAAGGTTAAGCAATGTCAGCAACTAAAGAATATATGCTACGAATACTTTGGTTTGGAGCAGTAATAGGTAGATTGCTTGCCTGGCATTACCATAGAAAAGAAGAGTGATTAACAAGAACAGGAAAAATGGAACACAAAAATTTACTCTGTATCTAGACAAGCAATTCTTCTTATTAAAAAAAAAAAAAAATGCAACAGCAACAAGAAAGCCATTGTCATCATCAATAAGAGCAAAAGGTAAAAATTCGAGTAGGCTATTATAGGAAGTTTTTAGGAACTTTCCATTTCATACATTCTTCATTATGGAACTTCTAGGAACTTATTCAAGGTTCATGAATTCATATGTTTCAACTTTCAAATAGCCACAGTGCACATCATCAAATATAGGTTGCAATTAGGTCGGTATATCATGTCTAAAATACAATTTGGGTCAATACGAGCATGACACAGTTGACTATTCAAGTAAAAACCTGTATATTAATTATCCATTAAAAAAGTTGAAGTACACATGTTTAATGAATAGAACATCTTATATCAACTTATTGCAGTCCTCAACCTTCTTTACTTTTCTTTTTATTTCTATTTCCCAATTCATAGACAAACTTAAACTCAGTTTCTTAGAAAATTATGTTCAATATAACAGATAGAATATGCACAAAAGTTGGCATAGAATATGCACAAAAGTTGGTATGCATAAAATATAAATTTACTTAATGGATCACTGTCGAGTAATAAACATGTGCAGGCAACAAAAACATATAATTTACCATGTCATTAGCACGTCATTTTTTAGTAGGTATATTAAATTAACACACAGCACCATTATTATGTGCCACATTCATCCCTCTACAATTATTTAGCAAGCACAATGTTAAGTTTTAACTCAAACTCATTGTTTCTGTGTGGTGTTCAAGTCTAATCAAAGTAATGTAGGAAACTAGCACATACTTGATTTCCTCTTCCCTTTTCATGTCCTCTTCTGCTACCATGATGTGTGTATCCAGATCCCCCATGTATCTACAAAGAGGAGACAAACAAACAAAAAGTTATTTTGCACTTTTCAAGCCAACATATCAAAAGTTCCAAAACTAGGTTTAAATGAGAGCAACTAACATATAGAAAAGCAATAGAAATTAAGGATTGACATCTAATCTCATGAAAAAAGAATTAACGAAGGAAAAATAGCAAGAGCTGTCAAATGAAAGATACTAACTGAATCAAATGGTTATGCCACGTCATATTGTTGATAATTTAATTTATATAGGAATTAAGTTGCCAAAATCTGGTTACACATTGTAATGAGTAAATCAACTATAATTACTTACATTCACCACCAAACCAAACATTAGGCCACCTCGCATTAGAAAGGTCAAGTTCAAAACTTTTTGACACAATGCAATGACATTATCAGCAATGATGATCAAGTATCCATGTACATTGGGTTCAGGTGGGGAAGGCAATATTGGTTCCTGCATTTCGGTTACAACTGCTATAGACGATGGTGATTCTGGTGATGATGGCCGCACCACCTCGATGTCCTTCTGAACTGTTTGTGAAGACTGCAATGAAGGCACCATGGATGGACGAGGCTAGAAAAAGTGGCCTGGTGTCACCAGAGAATGTGCTGTTGCCTCATTTAAAGCTGAACTTGACATCCTCACAGTGGAGGACAAAGGTTCATAAATACTTTTGAAAGGCATCACAGGATCCTGGACTCTCTTGGGCTCATCAATAACTAGTGTGGAACTTTTAACTAAAGTGATAGTCGATGGAGATGCCATAGGCAAATTACTACCCATAGTTGCAGTGGGAAGTGCCTGAATAGAAGCCGTATCAGGAATTAAATTTGCTGAAACTGAAGCAGTTGGAAAGTACTATGCAGGAAGCAGGGAAGACTGCAAATTCTGAGTGCCGGTGGTAAAGGATGGCAGCAAGGGAGGGGAATTTTCAGACAATTGGGAAGCTGAGAACTCGGATGCCTTCATGGCAGGGTACTGCATGGAACGTGGCATTGACAAGCCAGGTGGGGGTTGAACAAAAGCTTGCTGCTGTGGCTGCAGTCCATTTGAGGGTCCGTAATATCCTCGCCAATACATTGGCATAGCAAGCCCATTACCAGTTGTGGTTGAAGGATGAGATGATGAACCCCCAAGGGCCTAAATTCCCAGCAGGTTGATGTAAGGGAAGACTGCGTATATATATATATATATATATATACACACACACATGTATACATATGTGTAGTATATACACAAACAAACACACACACACATATATATATATATGGTAAGGAAGAGGAAAAACACATTTACCAATATATCCTTATTATTTTTGACTAATTGTTCTTACAAATAAAGATTAGTTTTACAATTTAATAATTAATAAATTAATTTATTAAATAATAATATTATTTTTTAGGATAGGTTATCATTATTTAATTAGAAAAGTATAATTAATATATCATATTTTAAAATTAATAATTTATGGATTAATAAATCGCCAATGGCTAATACACATGTCCTTTGAGATAATTGTTAAAAATTGAGCAATATTAAAAATTAAGTATATTTTCTCTTTTTAAATAATAAGAAATTATTATTTTTATCAAAAGAAAAAAATTTCCTTTTCAGTTTATTATAATTTATTTTCTTTATTTTCCTTAATAAACTCTGTACATGTTTAAATCAATTTTTATAAATACAAATATTAGATTGTAAAATTAATTTATTAATTATTAAATTACCAGACTAACATTTATTTATAAAAATAATCAGTCAAAAATAATAAGAATATCTTGGTAAATATTTTATAACAATTTATAAAATTCCCCTATTGGATTATTACATCTCCAATTAAAAAAAAAAGAATATAATTTCAATTTAATTATAATGTCACTCTTATGTTTTATTAATTAACCTTTCATAAGATTTAAAATTTATCTTATTTTAAAACCACACTCTTATGTTTCATTTATTAACCTTTCATAAGATTTAAAATTTATCCTATTTTAAAACCACATTAGCATTAATGAAAACTTAATTGTGAAGTAAAAAATTAAAAATAGCAATAAAAATTATTTATATTAACAATAAAAATAGACTAGTTTATTTGTTTAAATACAATGTTAATTTTCAAAATAATAATTAATTTATTATTTTATAACGATATATTATATTATATTTCCTTATATTTTGATATTAAATATCAAAATTACAAAAATGTAAGTTTTCATAATAGAACAAATTAATATTTTTATTAATTTATATAGTTAGAATTAATCTTCTATTGCAAGTGTGCTTTACAATACTATGTTAATTAGCAATCTATTTTTTCAGAGAAAATGACCATGAGAAATTAGTAAATAATTTTGAAATTTTATCTTCAAAAAAATTTATTATTTTATATTTTTAATGAGCAAACCCAACTGAATAAAAATAATATTAATAATAAATAAAATGTTTATTCTTTCACTTAACCAAACAATATAATTTTTTTTAATAAAAGAAAAAAGAAATTAGCATATTTATACTTGCTAAGATACGATTAGATTCAGCAGTTTTACATATTCTATAACAGTAAAAAATTAATCTATAGTGTCACGTCCCGAACCCGAGAGCACGTGACCGGCACTAGGACACGGGACATGCACGTGGCTACTAGTGCCCGTAGTAAGCCTAACCCAAACCACAAGATAAAAAGCCCAAAACTGAAAGGGCTATGAGCCCAAATAAGGTAAGTAGAACCAAAAAAATCATAACATAACACAATTATCAAATTGGCCCAACATCATTTATTCCATATATCTCAAAAAGTAGTAAATTACAAAAAGGTTCTGCTCAACATCATATTACAGCTCTTTAAAATACATAACTGAAACAATACATAAAGCACAATTACAAGTGTAACATTGCGGAGTTCTAGAATCACAATTACAAATGTACATACGTTATATACATGTCTGATTACTCAACAATACAAACTATTGCCGAAGAGAGACTGACAGTCTACTCAATTACAATTTTTTCACCAGCTCATTCCCTGACCTGAAAGCAACAAGATGAACAGGAATGAGCGTTCGACTCAGTGAATGATACCAGCTAATATATTAAACTGGTATCCCTCAAATAGACTGCAATACACATGATATGCATTATGTCATAAAGACAAACAAATCATCCAATCAAGCAAGGATGGGGCATAGTCCACAGTACCACACTGATACTCAATACTCAATATGGGGAGCCGATCCCCCTACTCTGGCTCTCTAAGTCCAATAATCTGTCTCTTATATCCAAGGGGCCCGGCCGTCACTGGTCTGTACCACACAGCCCTGACCCGACTGACAGTGGCCCTGGCGATGAGCAGGCCTGGCCAGCATCCATCAGTCATAGCTCATCTTCTGAATCCATCATAATCCAAATCATAACCATAACAATCCCATAATTCTAGGTGGTACTGTATCCTCCCGACCTCCATCCATCAGTCACAACCATAGTATGACACAGAATACACAATATCAATTCATCATTCACAGTCACATGTTACATGCTTATATATGCAGTAGTAGTGCATAATATACATATATATATACACACAGCAATGCATATGAAGTGGAAACAGGATAATATATCAGTGAGTATCACTCACCTAACTGTCGACGCTTCTGACCGGCTTCCCTCAGAAGAGTAGCCTTGGAACCAGGAAGACGCCAGATACCGACACCTCGTAACAGAGAACATCATGATAAGAATTACACTCAACCCCAGAATAGACTCGATAACCTAACAAATATTTTAAGAACTACTAAACATAGATTAACTCATATAACGACTGAAAAACAAGGGTTTCGGGTTAACCTTCACAAATTTTGAACATACAGACATCGAGGATCGTGCCAGAACGTCGAAACAGAACCACTGGACCTCCCCACGCGCCGCCGCCACGCGCCGCCGCCAGTGGTGGTGGATCAGGGGAAACTCCACACTAGCAGGTTCGCCTCAACCCCAGGAGCACAAAAATGATCACCACTCGCCGTCACTCGCCCTCCAGCCACCGGAAAACGCCTCCAAAGTCACGTTTTTACATTTTTCGATCTCCTCCTCTGGTGGTCCTCAGGGGGCAAGGTAGGTACCAAAATGAAGCTCTCATCTTCAGGAGTAAAATGGCACCAAGATCGTTGGAATCCACCGCCGGAATCGGCCGAAAAATCGAGTTAAAGTCGCGGTGGCCGGCGGTCCTTCTCTCCTCGCGTACGTCGCCGATCGTCGAGCTGCCACCTCGCTCGAGGTCGCCGGTCCATCCTCTACCCAACAGTGGTGGCGGTGCTTGCCACCACCCGCTGGAACACCGCCAACTCTCTCTCTCTCTCTCGGCCTCTCCCTTTCTCTCTCCTCTCTCCTGCTTTCCGTTCCTGCAATCCCGTTCCAAAACTCCCCGTTTTGCTTGGACCAATCAAAACACCAGCTTCTTTCTTCTTCTTTTTAATTAACTTAAAACACAGATTTGTTATATATATATATATATATATATATATACTAAACCATGTAATATATACATATAATACTATATATATATATATCTTTATATAAACATAATACTACATGTTTATATATATACAAAATAATAATACTAATAATAATAATGATAATAACAATAATAATAATAATAATAATAATAATAATAATAACACCACCCATAATCATAATAATGAAAATGATAGTAATAATAATAATAATTAACAATAATTCATATTAATAATAATAATAATAATACTAATAATCATCATAATAATAATAATTTACAACATACCTTTATTAATACTCAAAATACAATTCCTCCAAAACCCACATTAACAATATCATAATAATATACATATATAATATTGTAATAAAATTACCATTAATAATACATATTCAAATTGTCTAAATATTTATAATTTAATAAAATATAATTCCAATTCTTACTTTAATAAGGAAAATAATAAAATAATATGTTTCCGTATAAAAATAGAATTCTATAAAATAAATAAAAATTCAGGTTGTTTCATATAGTTACT